>JAWRVF010000998.1:0-20000 GCA_036785485.1 Physcomitrellopsis africana
ACAAATTAGATTACTATTAATTCAAATCACCAAATATATTTGGTAATTTTCTCTCATTTTTTTTTTTTCAAAGAAGAAAGAGCCATGAGGGTATTACTTTGTCCCACTTCTAATCTAAACTTCTCTGAGAATGCTCTCATGAGCATATCCCAATTTTTAAAGGTTTAAGGGAGATGGTTTCTATACCATTCATAAGCTCCATCCCCTTTAAATCTTAGTTCTTTTCCTTCGGCTAAGGGGTTCACTACTTTTCAGTATAGGAGGGCTTCAACCTTTCAACTTCTATCTTCTTAACTATATATTTGCACAAAGATGGAAGAGGATCATCAAAAAATTTGAAGCTAATTTTTTAATGTCAGGTAAGGCCACACTTTGATTCCACCTTCCTACTCAATTAGCATATGAATTTAATTATTCTATGTAATTTCTTCCTTCCAAATTTTTGGATGTCCTATGGGTGGAATTACTTAAGTTGTCTAGAACTAGTAGAATGATGCATCTAGTGCAACTATAGACATAACGTTCACCTAGATTTATAATTTTAATATACTAATTTTTATAAAATCAAATTAAAATATTTTTTGGCCTTCCACTTGCAATCCACTTAAAATACCTTCCAACAAGGAAGGGAAATAAATCACACCACATTGAAGAAGAACTCACCTAATTGTATCTCCAGCCAATCTGATACTTCTTAACAAACTTCCAAAATGAATAACTTCTCCCTAATTGATCCCGAGCTATACATCCAAGTGAAGTCTTAAAGATTGAGGATATAAGGTTTTATAGGTTTTATAGGTTCTATCTATTCTTCTATAATAATATCTATAAGATAGATTAAAAACTTACCTCTCTCACGTCTTCCTCCTAGATTCTACCTTCCAACTCCTAGTTCCCGCTCCTTGCTTTTATAAGTATCTGCTAAACTTGAAAGAATTGAAATAAATCAACAAGAGTTAAGGAACTTAGTTGAAATTTAGATGTCTTGTGCCACTTCTTATCCTATGCTTCTTACTCCTCAATCCACAATCTGTATTACTTTAATAAAATCAAAATTCAACCAAATTGTTAAATAAAGACTTACCTTGAAAGTATGGAGTCTTGACTAATTGTTCTTCTCTCGTTCTCCTTCTTGTATTATTGATAGAATAATTTTTCTAATCTATTATTAAAGAACCACTTTTGTCCTATATCTGTGAAGAAAAAGGATATGGCAGGTGGAGGGGGTAATTAAATCCCTTTACCACTAGAGAAAGGCCATCCACAAGAAGATTTATAAGGATAAGTAAAAGATTGCTTATTTGAATAAATAATTCCTTGTCTCTTGTACAAAGATGGGATACAAGGGATGGAGAGGGTGATCAAATCCTTCAACCACAAGAGATGGGTCCTCAACTAGAAATTTACAAAGAGGGCAGTGATGAAATCTTGAAGACAAGCTCCACTCTTCATGTCTTAGAAGTAACAACCAACCTAAAGAGAACCACCAAATAATACTAATACTACCACTAAATTAATCAAATATTACTTAAGATTAGACATAACAATCTTACAAAAAAAACTAATTAACGAATAAATAAAAATATATTAAACTTACTTCAACACATAAAACTTATCATGCATGTAAAAAATAACATAAAATAATATTAGTAATTAAAATAAAAGTAAAAATTGAACAAAAAAGTAAAAAAAGTAAAAACAAAGATAAGAAAAAATAAACATAAAATTAAAAAAATAAAATAAAGAAAGAAAAAATAAAATAAAAATAAAGGTTAAAAGTAAATTAAAATTATTAACTAAAATTATTTTTCATTAATTAATTAAAATAAATATTTTTATTTTATAATATATTTTTAATTCTATTTACTTTCTATTTTTTATTAGTTTAATTTTAATCAATTATATCTTTTTTAAATTTATTTTATTTTATTTATTTTAATTTATCTTTTTTTTATTTTATATATATAAATATATATAACTTTTATATATTTATATAATTTAATATATGTAAGAATAAACTTTTAAATACAAAAATTAAAAGTATAACATAAAATCAAACATATAAATGAGTGAAGAGATAGAATTCACTAACCTCAATTGTATGCTGCTTAAGGAAACAACCACTCTCTACTCCAAAATTCGCCACAAATTCAATTTTGCTTCAATTGCATTAAATTTATCACCTCTACAAACTTAACTTCAAGATGCTTGTTTTCTAAAATTTCTAATATTAAATAATCACCAGGCACTAAGAAAGGCCTTTTCAAACATGGGGTACATGAAAATACCAAGGCATTGAACCTCTTTCTATTCAAAAACTCACTAAAAATTCAAATTCGGTCCAAATCAAACATAAGAAGATTCTTTAGAAAGCTAACAATAAGATAAAGAACTTTACAAAGATTCAAGTTCAATTAACAAATACAGAAAAACTGATTGTTGAAAACCCGAGGGCAAATCACTCTTAGGAACAACCACTCAAGGTAGTGGACCTACTTCTACTCAAAAATCCATCTAGAATTCAAATTTTATCCAAATTAAATGTGTGATAGCTTTTGAAAAAACTAACATTAGGATACACACCTCAAAAAATTTTCAAATTCAAATAACCATTACATAAAAACTGATTGATAAAAACCCGAGAGCAAATCACCCTCTGCTTAATTTTTTTTTTTTTTTTTTTTTTTTTGACTATAGATGATATAAGCTTTGTTTACAACAATAATGAAGAAATGTAGAAAATTTACCAATGATGAAGGATAGGGTTGAATTGCTCACTCAAGAAGTCCACAAAAGAGGTCAACCACCATTAACTCACTATCAATCTTCCACACAATTAGAAGCACCACCTCCGGGCAAATGCACTAAACTGTGAGGGTAAAATTAACTTCTCAATCCAAGGTATAAGGTGGCTTCAAATAAGAATTGCTTATAAATTGTGGTGTGAAGTATAAGGAGCAATAAACAACAATGAAAGAGAAGAACAATACAAAACTAGTCATAGTTTGTTCATTAGATTTTCACCTAGTAAAAAGTAAAAATAAAAAGTATAAAAAATATTTTAAAGTAGATATTTCTTTTATCTTTCTAATGATATAAAAATCATATAAATCTAAGTTACTATGAATAAATTATGATAGTTCAAAGATAAAAGATAAAGAATTAAAAAGTTAAGTGAATAATTTTTACCTCAAGGATAACTTGCTTAAAAGGTCATGAATTCAAACCTCACCAAGGCTCACAAATAGACATTGGTCTCTATAACTAAATACTAATTCTTATAATTAAGAAAAAATACTAAACCAACTAAGATAATTGCCTCTTAGACTTATTAAGACTCCATTTCTTCTCCACTAATATTATTTTCTTTTATTTAGGATCTTCTAAATACATCTTTACCTAATAGTTATAATTTTGGCACTTAAATATATTTTTTTGTCCTAAAACAACTAGTGAGTCAATATGATGACTCACGAAGCCCATAAACGTTGAGCTTGTTAACGTTGAAATAATTGGTTATCACATTTTATGGCTTGGCTAATGGCTTCATTAAGTGATTGTGGATCCAAGAGTGAGAATAACAAATCCTTCACATCATCTCTTAATTTCCAATAAAATTGGCTCATTAGAGCTTCTTCATCTTAATTAATATCATATGCTAATTGCCTAAAATCAGATGCATAGACTGATATAGAGCACGCCCCTTGATGTAATACTCAGTTCTTAAATGTTGTCCAACAAGTCTTGTCACATTCTCCAAATGCTTCCGCAAAAGCTTCTATAAAAACTTCAAAGTTATTCAAAATTGACAATCTTTTTTCAAACAAGGGAGCAAACCATGATAATGCTTGCCCTGTAAGCAAGGTATCCACTAATACAACTCGTGATTCTTCTATTAGATAAGTATTTGGTTATAAAACTGTTATCAAACAAATTTAATTGACAAATCCTCAAAACTTTGAATATATACCATCATATTTTTCCAGATTACTAATTTGAGACTCCGTATGTTGTTGAACAAGTGGATTTTCTTAGCGTAATATAGGTAGTACTGCATCTTCAAGCACAAAATTTGGGAATGGATGCAGTCTAGATTGTGGTACTCCAAATGTTGTGTCATTACAAAGTTTTACAACAATCCCTTCAATCTTCGCAAACAAAATAATAAGAGCACTTATATGGCGTCTAACTTGGACTCAGAAGATTTAGTCATATTAATATCTTGACCTCCAGCCATTCTAAGAGAAAAGCAGAAGGAATCTATAAGAAAAATAATATCAATTTAGAGGAAGATAATCTACAACTTCTAAAATGCTTTAAGACCTTCAAGAAGAAGGGTGATCTATTCTCTCACAAGAAGAATCAAAGCTCCAATTTTGATGAAAAAAATATCAATATAGACAAGGATAATATGTAACCTCTAAAGCATTGGTATACCTTTGAGTAGAGGGATAATCTACTTTCTAATAAGAAAGTTCCTACTCTGATATTAAAGATGAAGGCAATCTTAACAAATTATCAAAGACACAAGAATACAAAACAAGGAATTTGAAATTAGGACAGGATTTCCAAAAGAAAATCAATAAAAATTTGGATTAAATAAATGAATACACAAACAATACCAAGAAAGGTGAGTTAGAACTCCAAGAGATGCATTGTCAAGACTAAAGAACTCTTGAGCCTCGACCCCTATATATATTCCTATCTAGGATGCTTTCTGAGCGGCTACCATTAAACTAAGAAGCTTTTCAAGCAGCTTCTATCAATTGAGAAGCTTCTTAAGCTCCTCCTACTAATTGGAAAGCCTCTTGAGCTCCTATCACTATCTGGGAAGCATCTTGAGCTCCTATCACTATTTGGGAAGCATCTTGAGCTCCCCCCACTAACTAGGAAACTTTTCAATCGACTTTCACCAATTAAGAAGCTTTTAGAATGTTCTAGAAGGTTCTATGAATCTCCAAAGTATATGTCTCTTAAATATAATATTATGGCAACATCAATGCTTTCTCAATATGTACATTCAAAAGTAAAAAATATGCAAATTGATGCGGTATATTTTAAACCTCTTACTAAACAAGAAAAGACTTGTCATCATTAAAAAGGATTGTATTTATATTGTGCGGAACCTAAGTACACTGTCCAACATTGTCCAAAGAAACGACGTAATTATAAAATAAAAAGTACGGCTGTCAAAGAAGACAATATGTTGAAAATTAAGTTTTTCCAACTACAATAGGAACCGTGTAGCTGGAATCTTGTACAATTCCTAGTAAAGGTCCTATCCTCTCTTTGTTTTGTAATAGATGTTTGTTTGGAACCTAAAAATCATAAAGCCTCTGTCTTACTAGATTCAAGAGCCTCAACATATTTTTTAGATAAAGAATTTATTAAAAATCATAAAATACCTCCAATATAGGAAATTAAATCCGTACATATAGAAGTCATAGATGGTCGCATGTTGTCTTTTAGAGATGTTACTTATAAAATCCTATCTATAAATATAAGAATAGATGGTCATAATAGTTGTGTAATCTTTAATATAATTAAATCTCATTCTAATCTAATTACTTTAGATTTATGATGGCTAAAAAAATATAATCCTCAAATATATTAGATTTCTTGTAGACTTGATTTTTCTCAAAGTATTAATAAGAGTCCCATAAATCAAATAACAAGCCATAAGTCTAGTATAGTAAAACTCGTACTTATAGGTGCAAAAGCTTTTATGAAAGAAGCAAAAGAAGGATCATCTTTTATTATTTATATTACACCCATTTCTGATGGTAGAAAGACTTCAAGTAACATTCTAAATCAATATCAAGATTATCAAGATATTTTTGAAAAGAAGAATGCAGATATTTTTCTAGAGTATCATCCATATGATTGCTCAATTGATGTCAAAGAGGGAACTCAGCCTCTATTTGGACCAATCTATAGCTTATCACAAAATAAATTGGTAGAACTTAAAAAATACATTGATGAGAATCTAGCTAAGAATTTCATACGCCATTACAAATTCCAAGTAGGTGTTCTTATCTTATTTGTAAAAAAAAAAGATGGGTCTCTACGGATGTGTGTAGAATATTGAGGGCTTAACAAGATTATTATAAAAAATAAATGCTTTCTATTTTTGATATCTAAACTTCTTAATCAATTGAATTAAGCTAAGATCGACACAAAAATAAATCTAAGAAGAACATACCACCTAGTGTGCATCATAGAAGGTGATGAATAGAAGACTACATTTCAAACAAGGTATGGATATTTTGAATATAATGTCATGCCTTTCAGACTTACAAATGCACCAGTTGCTTTTCAACATCTTATGAATGACATTTTTTAAGAGTTTCTTAATGATTTTGTTATCTACTATTTAGATGATATTTTGATCTACTCTAAGAATACAAAAGAACATGAACTTCATATTCATTGTATATTATAAAAACTTAGAGATGCAAAATTATATGTCAAGATGGAAAAGTGTGTATTTATCAAGGACACGAACTAAAACAAATGCATAAGTTAATAAAAATTATATCAAAGGAAAATAACAAGATAGAGATAAAGAAGTATGTATATTCAAGAAGAAACTGGAATAGCTATTGCTAAAAACTAAAAAATATATGAAACTCTTGAATTAGATTAGAAGCAAAAAAAAAATTGACAAGAGTGAAGAAGAATTCATTCTTATCTCTATAGATATTATCTATTTAAGAGCTATGTGGTGATATTCTATAGGACCTCCTACATGTATCTAATTTATAAGACATGTGTCAAACTTGAAAAACAAGTTTCCTATATATACCCCACGTACTTGGCTTGTTCCACAAGCCACCAACATGTGCGATACATGGCTAGCTTGTTCCACAAGCCACCAACATGTGCGATACATGGCTAGCTTGTTGATCAAGTTTCTAATCTATCAATCACCTATAGACATGTATAAAAGTGATTCCAAATCTATAAAGCTTTTAGAAAGCTTTTCTATAAGATATTATCAAATTAATTTTATTTTATCCACTTTTATTAATCTATATTAATTAGATAATTATTAGAATAAATCTTATATCCATGATATTACTCTCCCTTCTAAAGATGAGTTCTACAAGGAGTGGTGATTATAAGTTGAAAAATTTAAGGATACGTTAAATTGAGCTTGCCACATACTCTGATCTTTGTTTTCTTTAGAGGTAGTTGATAGGTCCTTTTGGCCATTGATAGTATCTCATATTACGGCAAGAAGACCATCCTATTATTTGATCATTGTTGAGGCCTTCATAACTTCCTTCAAAAAAAAAATTTGGAATACCAAAAAAATTGAAGAAGGTGATTGGATGTTGGTGTTTGACAGTACATTAGAACATCAACATAGCATAATGAAGAAGTTTGCACAAAGATGGTTTGGACCATATGTGGTAGTTAAAGTGCATATTAATGCCACCTATTTGCTTTGAGAGTTGGATGGAATTTTATTAAGGATCCCGGTGGCAGGAAAAAGAAAAATTAAATTACTTATAAATTTTCAAAGTTTAGCTATAATTTTTGGTGAGCTTGTCAATGGTGGCAGCTGGAGCAAGGCCGATGGAGCAAGGTGAGTCTATTATACAAGTTTGATATATTTTTTTTCTTGTATTACATTGAATCAGCTTTCCAATGGTGTATAACACGTTCAAATCCAAGTTGAATTGAATTAGTTATGAATTTTCAAAGTTTGGACACATAATCCTAATTTTTCTTGGAGATAAATTATACGTGCAGTTAAAGTTGGGTGAATGTACTAGTAGATGAATGGATAATGGTCGGTTCAATGGATGATAGAAGGATGATAATGATAGATGGATGAAATTAAATATTGGATGAAGGTTTTGGATGAAAAAACTTAAAATGAATGAATATTATAGGATAAATGAAAACTAATGAGTTGGATGAAAAAAATGAATGAATAAATACCATAGAACTTTGAGGTCTCATAACTTTTGTAATTCTTAACCGTTTTGCATGAATTTTATGTCTATGGAAAGCTCTTAAGATGTAGTAATGGAATATACAATATAAAGTCAGAATTAAAGGATCTAAGGGTACTGTTTTAGCCTTTAATGAGGGCTGACCTAGTAATCAAACATTTTGACAATTAATACGAAGTAAAAGTCTATTGCTTGGAGTTTAGTGAGATAATTGGTATGTGATGATTTGCATAAAAAATAAAAATAAAATAAATTAATCCAAATAAATATATGAACATAACTATTAAGAACTACTTTACCTACATGTAAGTGAAGTAAATCCACTTGACTACTTAACGTATTTAAGGGTGGATGAACTTGGTTTATATTAGGTATTCAAAGTCTCCAACAGGTGCACCTATACTTTTTGTAAAAAAAAAGGATGGTTTTTTATGTATATACGTTGATTATTGGAGATTGAATAAGATAACGATAAAAAATTGTTACTCGTTACCATTAATTTCAGGACTTTTGGAACAACTCAGCGAAGCTAAGATCTATACTAAGATAGATCTTCATGGAGCAAACAACATAGTATGAATCGAGGAGGGATATGAATAGAAGACTGCATTTTGGACAAGGTATGGATATTTTGAATATAATGTCATGTCCTTTGGACTAACAAATACACCCGCTATCTTTCAGCATTTAATAAATGGCATATTTCGAGAATATTTGGACAAGTTTATAGTGATCTATCTTGATGACATCTTGATCTACTTGAAAAATCTGGAAGAATATAAGGAGCATATTAAATTGGTATTATAAAAGCTGCGAGATACAAGTTTGTATGCCAAATCAGAGAAATGTGTATTTCATCAATTTCAAATAGAATTTTTGAGATTCATTGTATCTATTGAAGATTTGATGATGGACTTCAAGAAGGTAGAGGCGGTTATACAATAGGCTATTCCAAAAACTGTGAGAGACATACAATATTTTCTTGGATTCGCTAACTTCTATCGAATCTTCATAAAAAATTACTTTCAAGTTGCCGCCCCTCTTACGTAATTGACATGTAAGGACAAATTAGAATAGGGGTTGCAAGCACAAAAGACATTCTAAGATCTTAAGACAGTGTTTACCATTAGTATCTACCATTAGTAGAGTTTGCATATTATAATATTATAATAGTATCTACCATTAGTAGAGTTTGCATATTATAATATTATTCATACTTCAATCCAAAAAATACCATTTTATTCCAATTATGGATATCATCCAAACCTTGATCTGTAGAGTACGCCAAAGAACAACAATCTAGTGGCTGAAGGATTTACAAAGCAACTTTTGCAATACCAAACAACCTTGAAGCTTCAATTACAAGCAACTCAAGATACTTATAAGGCATCTGTAAATAAATTTAGAAATTGGCTGCTTACTTTTCATATTAGAGATAAGATATGGCTTCTTCAACAAAATATTAAGACCAAGCGACCATGCGATAAGTTGGACTATGAAAGATTAGGACCATTTTCTATCTAGAAACTAATCTAAGATAGAATAGAGTGATAAAAGTATGTTAGTCAATATGTCAAACCTTCACGCATCGAGAAAAGAAGACTCGGGAGATTTGTTTTCCATGCAAGCTTCAAATGAATTAATGCAACAAAGTGAGGACAACACATTTTAACACCAAATATGACCTTGATTGGAGCCATTAGAAGTAAGATCCAACCATGCAAGTCTCAATTCTAATACTCGAGTTTTAGTGATATTACTTGAATTAGAAAAGGTGAATGCTTTTAGCCTTGAGATCTTGTTTGGAGGATGTTTTGAAGGTCGTAATGAAGATTAGATCCTTGGATGGGATATTTCAATAACAGAGGTATTAGCTCAAGATCATAGGTGATTTTCTTGAAGACCAGTAAAACCTATTGTCCACAAATGAAGGATACGATACATAGCCTCAATAGTATAATGTATTTTTGATTTCTTAGATATGTAATAAGACTAAGCTCCTCTTAGAACTCATCACTAGAGAAGGGGGTGATGTTAAAGACATATACTGTGGAGGTTCATAGAATATTTTAGAACAATCTAGAAGCTTCTTGAATTAGTGAAAGTCAATTGAGAAGCTTTTTAGTTGAAAAAGTCAATTGAGAAGTTTCTTAGTTAATAGAAGGAGCTCAAGAAGCTTCCGAGATAGTGGAAGGAGCTCAAGAGACTTTCCAATTAGTGAAAGGAGCTCAAAAAGCTTTCTAGTTGATAGAAGCTACTTAAGAAGCTTCTTAGCTTGATAGTAGCTGCTTAGAAAGCATCCTAAATATGAATATATATAGGGGTCGAGATTAAAGAATTCTTTTATCTCGACAACCCATCTTTTGGAGTTCTAACTCACCTTTTTTGCTAATGTTCGTATACTCATCTATTTAATCCAAGTTTTTGTTGGTTTTCTTCTAAAAATCATATCTTAATTTTAAGTTCCTTATTTTATATTCTTGTATCCTTGATAGTATAATAACATTGGAGCTCTCTTGTATGACTCTCAGATTGAAATTCAAAAAGCCAATTGTCACACTTCAGAGCAAAATCAATTATTTGACTCAATGTTTGAGGATCGGATAAGTTGAGCATCAATATTTTTATCTTATATTGCAATCTATAGAAAAATTGGCTAATAAGTGCAATATCATCCCACTTGATGTCAATTGCTAGTTATCAAAATTGTAAAGCATATGATGTCATTGATCGATTGCCTTATCACAAGATACAGATCTTATTGATTGCAACACAAATTATATCATATTCTCCATACATAGATTGAAATTCCACTAAAAATGCTTCTAAATTATCCAATATTGGATCACATCATTCAAAAAATAATAAAAACCATGATAAAATAGAACCTGATAGTAGTGTTTCAATAAACCTGACTTGTGATCCTTGGATTCAATAACTTTGGAATTGAAGTTCAACTACTAGATGTACTTGATTGATGAATTTTTGAAACTTAAATCTGGTAACATCAAACTTCTCTGACAAACTCATTTTTTATTCTTTGATGCTTAAATGATATTCAATTGTAGGTGAAGTGGTATGGCTTGAAGCAGCTCGAATCATCTCTACATCTTCATTTTCTACTAATCTTGTCATTCTTTGCCGTGGTGCATAGAGTTGATGCATTGCGAGCATTAATTCTCTCATTTGTTCTTCTATTTGCACTACTAGACTCTTCATTTCAGCAAGCTCTACCATGATACCACAATAAAAAGAAAAAAAAGTGTACTCACACTATAAAATAAACTACTCAAGAATAAAGGAAAAAATTCTAGGAACAATATCAGTTTAGAAGTGTATAATCGACAACTTCCAATATACTTATGTCTTATCAAGAGAAAGACGTTGTCGTACTGTAATTACTTACAGTATGTAAAAATTAGTTAAAATATATTATATGTTTATGAATCTAGATGTGTGTTAGAATGGTTAGTAAGTTAAATTAAAAATGGTTGATAGAAGAAACTTTATTTTATTTTATTTTACCTATTTAGTTATGGTATTTAAAAATTATAAGATCTAAATGTTTAGTATGAAGCCTTGAGAGAAGGTTGGGACTTAAGGATGAAAATTCAAGCTAGTAAGAGGCTAATTGGGAGGGATGAAATCAAGCCATGGTCGGATGAAGGCAAGGAATAGGAAACTTCATCCCTATTGGTCGAATACCATGCCCAATGGGCTTTGAGGAGGCTGCCCGCGACCTTAACAAGGGTTTCGGCGACTTCATAAGGAGGATTTGCAATTTCAGAGGTAGGGTTGTAAAGTTTAGGATTTTGGGTATAGTTTGAGAGGAAATTTTAGGCGATTTGGAGTTAGGGTGAAGAAGATATACTTGTTCAAAGTTAGAGAGTGGATTTTATACATACTGTCACTCTTTGGGATTTCGCGGAGTTGTACTGAGGCTTTTGGAGATTGGACGGTGCGGTTGGAAAGGTGATTTCAAGATCTACGTCTGTTACGAAGGAATTCTTAAGTTTTGAGTTTAGACGAAGGAGATATGAAGAGTTGAAGACAGCGCATCCAATTCCAAGGCAGTAAGTAGACCGTTTTGTTGATGGTGATGGGGTTTGCCATATCTTAAGTTTTTGGACGAATTTTTGTCTAAAAATTTCCAAGAAGGTGTATTATTGTGCTAAGAAGCTATACATCAAAGTTTCATAGCATTTGGACTTTTAGATTGTGAGATATGAAGAATTTAGTACACGGGTGTTTGTAAACAAGGGTTTAAAGCTACTGCTAGGGTTTTGGCGATATCTAAAGATCGATAATGAATCGACGGTTGAAATTTGTGGTGGTAGTTGTGAAGAATATATCAGTACTTCATGTAAATTTGGAGTAGTTTTGGACGGTTGGATTAAAAGTTATGGGTTATTGAAGTTTGGGAAAAATTCCCTTCCTACGGGAGAATGAGGGTTTAGAGTATTTTGTTATGTTTTGAGTGGTTTGAGGAAATTAGGCTTGTGTATTGGGTGTAATAGCCCTATGGAGATCTCTTTTATATAAAATTGGGGGTTTTATTATTATACTTGAATCTTGCTTGAGTAATTAGTGGCAGCCAGAAGCCCAGCGCTTTCTCAAAGGCAGATTCTCTCTACCCCGACATATTGGTGCTTCCACTGAGAGAGCCTTGAGGCATTAATTACCTATTAAGCCAAGATGGGGATCAAAATCTTGGATTTGGATTACCAGGGGGAGTAGGTGCCTATGATTTATTTCAAGCATTTGCTCAATTTATGGATGAGAGGCAACGGGCTCAAGAAGATGACAAGAGCACCACAAAGGCTTTACAAGCAGTAGTGGATAAGGTTGGGAGGTTTGAAGGAAGAAATATCACCAAATTTTTGAGGATATACACATGTGAAATGGAAGTGCATCAAATTTCAGAGGTGAGAATGATTACCACCTTTAGTTTGGCAGTTATACCTGAGATCAGGGAGAGGGTGCAAGAGTTGCATAAACAGGATATATCGTGGGGGAGATTTGAAGAGTTGCTGAAGGATGAGTTTTTTGAAGAAGACTCAGAGAGGATGACCAAAAGATTATTTTTAGAGTGGATTGAACAAAGGCCAGGGAACCAAATGGCTCCAAATAAATTAATCAGGGAATTTGAAACAAAGTTTGGTCAATTATCAAGGTATGAGAAGGAGTTGTTGGAAACCAAGAAGATTGAGTTATTTTTACAAGCAATTGATGAAGATTTGGAGGACAAGCTCTTTTTTCATCTTGCAGATAGAACATCTGAGAATGGATTTACAAATAATTGGGGGCTGGTGAAAGAGACAGTAGGGCTTGTGGCCAAGCAGCAAAAGATTAAGACTGGGAGGTCATTATCACTGTTGGAGCCAATAGCTACAATCCCAAGTTCAATACCACTGCAAAAGACAAATAAGGCTACTCAAGATGATCCCATTGAAGAGCTGATTAAGGGCATACAAGATCTAAAGGTAGAAATGATTGAGTTGAGAAGATCTCAAATGCCTATAAGCAAGAGGAGGTCTCCAATAAACAAAGAAGCTCAAGACGAACAAAAGCCAGAGAAGGTACCTTCTTCTCCTTGTCCTGGAGACATATCATTATCAAAGAAGGGGTGGGAGAAAGACAAAGTGAAGGAGAAGGATGATGCCAATAATGCCAAAGTTGAAGCTACTATGGTAGAAGCATTGGATACTCACGTACCTATGAATAAAGAGGAAGAAATTAGCCAGGTATTTGCTCTCAAATGTGACTCTATGGTTAATGATGGCTACCAAAAAGAGAAAAAAATTGGCTTTAATGAGGCTCAAGAAGAGAAAGTTGAAGAAATAGAAGAATTTTTCAATGGAAAAATGGAAAATGAGGTTTTACAAATATTTCCTGGAATGAATATGAGTAATACAAGGGTTATTATGGATACAACAAGTATCCAAAATCAAGGTGAATTTGAATATGGAGGAGCGCAAGGCTTAATAAAAGAAGCCCAGACCATCCAAATTCAAGAATGCGTGATTGAAAAAAAGAGGGATAGAGTTATTCACGAGGAAGATATTACTGAGCTTGTAAGCAAGAAGAAGTCTCCAAAGAACAAAAAAGCTTCTCAAGAGACAAATTCAAAAAAGGTATCTTCTTTTGTTCATTCTGGTGATACGCTATTACCAAAAGAGTGGTGGGAGAAGGACAAAGAGAACGAAAAAGATGACTCAAGCAAGTCCAAAGCAAATAATGAAGAAGGTAATCTATATGGAGCTTATCCAGCTGTGAAGACTAGGATTGGAGATGTGGAAGTGGAACAGAACTTCTTTGTACAAAATTCTGCTACATATCCGGTAATACTTGATCAATCTTATATTACAACTGCTAGAATGGAGATTAGAGTCTTGAATGATGGTTCTCATTATGTCAAGATTCGTAGTTGTAATGGGAAGAACGCTGTGCAAATTCTTATTGTAAAGCTTATTCATGAAAAGCATAGAGAACAGCTAAAAGAGATGCCTTTAGAGCCAAGAAATACTTTCTTAGGTTTTTAAAAGGCACCCATGTAGGATGGAGGTACATGGGTGCAAAATAGATTATCTCCAAACTCCAACATAGAAAATTTTGGTTTTAGATTTTGGATTTGATTGGCAATAGGTTTATGAGTTTTCAAAGGATTGAGGATTTGAATCTTGTAAATAGAAGAAGGATACAAAAACAAGAGAAAAATTTAAAAAGAGTGGGTTTAGTTTTAAATGATGAAGTTGTAATAGGAATAACAGAAGAAATAAGTTTAGAAGATGGTTTGGTATAAGTTTAGGATGAAGATACTATAGTAGAGATATACTCAAGAAAAGAAGCTAAAGAGCCAGATTGGAAAGAGAAGTACAAAATTGGGCATCAGTTTATTCAAGAATCATTGGTTAAGCTAAAGATTGGAGGGGGTGATTTCTTGGCACATACCAGAAGATGTGCAGGTTTAGAGGGGGTGGATGCCATACTGTAATTACTTACAGTATGTAAAAATTAGTTAAAATATATTATATGTTTATGAATCTAGATGTGTGTTAGAATGGTTAGTAAGTTAAATTAAAAATGGTTGATAGAAGAAACTTTATTTTATTTTATTTTACCTATTTAGTTATGGTATTTAAAAATTATAAGATCTAAATGTTTAGTATGAAGCCTTGAGAGAAGGTGGGGACTTAAGGATGAAAATTTAAGCTAGTAAGAGGCTAATTGGGAGGGATGAAATCAAGCCATGGTCGGATGAAGGCAAGGAATAGGAAACTTCATCCCTATTGGCCGAATACCATGCCCAATGGGCTTTGAGGAGGCTGCCCGCGACCTTAACAAGGGTTTCGGCGACTTCATAAGGAGGATTCGCAATTTCAGAGGTAGGGTTGTAAATTTTAGGATTTTGGGTATAGTTTGAGAGGAAATTTTAGGCGATTTGGAGTTAGGGTGAAGAAGATATACTTGTTCAAAGTTAGAGAGTGGATTTTATACATACTGTCACTCTTTTGGGATTTCGCGGAGTTGTACGGAGGCTTTTGGAGATTGGACGGTGCGGTTGGAAAGGTGATTTCAAGATCTACGTCTGTTACGAAGGAATTCTTAAGTTTTGAGTTTAGACGAAGTAGATATGAAGAGTTGAAGACAGCGCATCCAATTCCAAGGCAGTAAGTAGACCGTTTTGTTGATGGTGATGGGGTTTGCCATATCTTAAGATTTTGGACGAATTTTTGTCTAAACATTTCCAAAAAGGTGTATTATTGTGCTAAGAAGCTATACATCAAAGTTTCATAGCATTTGGACTCTTAGATTGTGAGATATGAAGAATTTAGTACACGGGTGTTTGTAAATAAGGGTTTAAAGCTACTGCTAGGGTTTTGGCGATATCTAAAGATAGATAATGAATCGACGGTTGAAATTTGTGGTGGTAGTTGTGAAGAATATATCAGTACTTCATGTAAATTTGAAGTAGTTTTGGACGGTTGGATTAAAAGTTATGGGTTATTGAAGTTTGAGAAAAATTCCCTTCCTACGGGAGAATGAGGGTTTAGAGTATTTTGTTATGTTTTGAGTGGTTTGAGGAAATTAGGCTTGTGTATTGGGTGTAATAGCCCTATGGAGATCTTTCTTATATAAAATTGGGGGTTTTTATTATACTTAAATCTTGCTTGAGTAATTAGTGGCAGCCAGAAGCCCAGCGCTTTCTTGAGGCAGATTCTCTCTACCCCGACAACGTAATCCACTCTTAATCGAGAAAAGACAAAGCTCTGATATTGTAACTTCACTCTTATGAATCTGCCAAGGATACAAACTTAAATAGATATATAAATTAATAAAAACTATGTCAAAGGAAAATAGTAAGATAGAAGTAAAGAAGTATGTATATTCAAGAAGAAACTGGAATGGCAATTGCTAAAAATTAGAAAATACATGAAACTCTTGAATTAGACTAGAAGCAAGAAAGGAGTTGATAAAAGTGAAGAAGGCTTCACTCTTATATCTATAAATACTACCTATCTAAGAGCTATGTGGCGATATTGTATAAGACCTCCTACATGTGTCTAATTTATAAGACACATATTAAACTTGTAAGACAAGTTTTCTACATATGTACCACATACTTAGCTTGTTCCACAAATTACCAACATGTGTGATGTTGTGGTAAGAGTCTTAGTGCTAAGAAACATAGGATCTTTTGTGCCTCTAATTAATCAAGTGCAAGATGAGATCCATAAAAGTTCATAAAATTGAAGAATTTATATTAAAAAATAACATACTTTATGAATCCTAGCATATTCTACCTTTAGAGACCTACTCTCAATTTTACTCATAAATCCTAGAATATCTCATCAATTGAAGTAAAATTTGGATACAAGTACTTAAAGAAATAAGAAAGCAAATCCTAGAAAAATTTTGATTATAGCTATTGTGATTAGGGAGAACCATGTTGTCAAAGTTATCCCTCCTTGCAGCCTTTAATTCTAGACCCCCTTTGCTTCACACCTTCATTGCTTTTTATTAAAAAAGAACTAAGTGCTGAAAATTGGTAGGCTTGTAGCTTGTCTCATGTTGTAAACACACTTCAACTACTGCTTCAAAAGTCCTCTCCAAACTTGAGTTATGAGTTCCATCCTTCTTCTTTAATTTTGCCTTCTAACAATTCTAGATCCAACCACAATTTTCCTCATAACTCCTTGAATATAACTCCAATGGAAATTAGTTTTTTATACAACCTTATATACTTATATATCTACAAATCTCAGCAAATTTTGTTCAAAATACTATTCTAATCACAAAGATATGCTCTCTCAAACTTCACTAATTTGGAAATAGACTCTTGTCACTTTGAAAAAGTATAACATTTTATTTATAAAACAAATGAGTGTCAAACTTGTACTCATCTCTTCTTTAACTTACATAGATTATGTCTACTAAAAATCTCACTCTCAAATTTGTCTCTTAACTCTCTCTTTATACAAAAATACACTCCTTCTCTCCTACACTCCTCTCTTCTTATTCTGTTTTTCTTTCCCTTTACATCTTTACTCCTCTCTTGTCATCTCTGTCTGGTCTTCCTTATCCTCTTGGTCAAAAAGACCTCTCAACCTATGTCTTTTTATCTCTTCAACCTTTTCCCTTGGACTAACTTGAAGAAATTTCACTTTCTAAGGTGAATTTCCATTCTATCTTCTTACTATTAATTTTTTATCAACTTTTCCTCTAATTTCAGCCCACAACATTTAAGTTCAAATCTAAGAGAGATGAAAATAAAGGTAAAGTAGATCTAAGATAAATAGAAGAAAATCTAATAAGTAGAAAGAAACAATTTAGATTAGATTAGAAATAAAAAGAAAAGAACCACAATTCCTTCTTTTTTTCATCCTTTCTTCTTTTAATCTTAATCTTTTTATTTTAATACATTCTTTTATGTCTTTTATACTATGTTTTAATTTACAATGTGATAGCAACACATGGCTAGCTTGTTCTACAAGCTACTAATATATGCAATACATGGCTAGCTTATAAGCTAAATTTTTAACCTATCAATCACCTATAGATATATATAAAGATGATTATGCGTCTATGAAGCTTTTAGGAAGCTTTTCTATAAGATATTATCAAATTAATTTATTTTACCTACTTCTATTAATTTATATTAACTAGATAATTACTGGAATAAATCTCATGCCCGTAACACCTATTAAGGTTTTTGAAGATATTAAACAATTAGAAGTGAATCTATGATTGATTTTTTTTTTTTTTTGTAATAAAATTTAAGAATATTACCTATACTTTAAAAAAAAATTATAAAAATTGAACAGTTGGATCAATAGCTATTCAATTCTAAAGTTTGAAAAGAAATAAATCTTTATAGGTGAATAAGCTATTGAAGGTTTTTGTTGCAATTAGAGCCTTTTGTACAAGTTAAAGGGGTTTTTTTAAAAGCCAAAACTTTATGGAGGTGGAAAAATGGATATATAAAATTATAATAAAATTTTGATATAAAGATGTAATTTTGAAAGGAAATTATGGATTTTTCTTGAAAATTACTGATAACCTAATTTATTTAATAAATCTTAGGTATCCATTGTATCTAATAATACAATCCCTAGTATTTGATCTCTCATTTTCACTTACTGAGTAATTAATGCCTCAAGGCTCTCTCAATAGAAGCACCAATTATATCATAGTAGAAAGAATTTTTCTTAAAAAAGTGCAGGACTTCTGGCTCCTACTAATTACTCAACCAAGATTCAAAATAATAAAAACCTCAAATTTATATAAAATTCTTTCTCATAAGGTTATTATAGCCAATACATAAGTCTTATTTCACAAAACACTCAAAATATAACAAAATACTCTAAATTATCATTTATCTATAAATAAAGAATTTTTTTAAAAATTTTAATAATTTATAATTCTTAATCTATTCATCCAAATCTACTCAAAATTTACATGAAGTATTGATATATTTTTAATAACTACCACCACAAATTTCAACAATTGACTAATTATCAATCTTTAGATATCGCAAAATCCTATCAATAGCTTCAAATCCTTATTTATAAATACTTATATACTAAATTCTTTTTTATCTCACAAGCTAAACATCCAAATGCTATGAAACTTTGATATATACCTTTTTAGTACAAAGATTCACCTTTTTAAAAAAAATTAGACAAAATTTCGTCTTGAAACTCAGGATATGGCAAAAACTATCAATATTAACAAAATGGCCTATTTATTGTCTTGGAATCCAATCTGAATCTTTGACTCCTAATATCCCCTTCTTTAAAACTCCAAATGTAGCAATTCTTCTACATTAGGTATAGAACTTGAAATCATCTCTCTAGCCGCACCTCTCGATCTCCAAAAGCTCTCGTACAACTCTTCAAATCTTCAAAAGAGTCATAGTAGATACTATTTATATATCTTAATTTCAAGCACCTACTTCTCCCTCATAAAAACTCCAAATCTCTTAATTTTTAAACTAAAATTATAATACAAAAAACAAGCTTTCTAGCCCTAGTCTCTGATTTTCAAATGCCCTCCTTAAAGTTGCCAAAATCCTTCTTCTTCTCATGGGCAGCCTCCTCAAAGCCTATTGGACATGACCATTGACCAATAGGAATGAAGAACTTCACCCTTTTCCTTCATTCACCCACAATTTATCTTCATCCTTCCAAATAAGCCTCTTAGTAGTTTGATATTTTATCTTTGGACTCTAATCTTTTCTTAAGGCTTCATACCAAATATTTAGGTTCTATAAATTTTAAAAGCTATAATCAAAATAAATAAAAAATCTAAAATAAAATTTCTTATACCAACTCCATTTAATATACTTTACTAATCATTCCAACACATACTAGAACCTATGAACATATTATATATTTTAGTTAATTTTTACATACTATAAGTAATTATAATACGACAATGTATATTATTATGTGGTGTAGTATTGGATTTGTTACTACATTGGATTCCAATGCCAACAACAACCTCTCAGATCCCATCAACCATCCATGCTACAAT
>JAWRVF010000998.1:22500-124945 GCA_036785485.1 Physcomitrellopsis africana
CTCGATACAAAATTCAGTCAATAAAAATGTGATAATCATTGTGTGCGGTTTTTTTTTTGTTTTGTGTTCGAGCTTGCTTGTGCTAGACAAACAAGTCCGACCACACAAAAAAATGTGGGTTTGTACAATTCAACATTCACAAAAGAGGGTTGTCTGCAATTTTTTTTTTTTTTTTTTGTGTGTGCAATGATTCTTTCGCAGGTTCACCTATGGAAACCTTGTTACGACTTCTCCTTCCTCTAAATGATAAGGTTTAATGAACTTCTCCCAACGTCACTGGTGGTGAATCGCCAGCATCCTCGCAATCCGAAAACTTCACCGGACCATTCAATTGGTTGGAGCAATGGGTGGTGTGTACAAAGGGCAGGGACGTAATCAACGCAAGTTGATGACTCGCGCTTACTAGGAATTCCTCGTTGAAGATCAATAATTACAATGATCTATCCATATCACGATGAAATTTTAAAAGATTATCCAGGCCTATCGGCTCAGGTTATAAACTTGTTGAATTCATCAGTGTAGCATGCATGTCGCCCAGAACATCTAAGGGCATCACAGACCTGTTATTGCCTCAAACTTCCATCGGCTAGACGCCGATAGTCCCTCTAAGAAGTTGGCCGCAAAGGAGGAAATCCTTCGCGTAACTAGTTAGCAGGCTGAGGTCTCGTTCGTTAACGGAATTAATCAGACAAATCACTCCACCAACTAAGAACGGCCATGCACCACCACCCATAGAATCAAGAAAGAGCTCTCAATCTGTCAATCCTTACTATGTCTGGACCTGGTAAGTTTCCCCGTGTTGAGTCAAATTAAGCCGCAGGCTCCACTCCTGGTGGTGCCCTTCCGTCAATTCCTTTAAGTTTCAGCCTTGCGACCATACTCCCCCCGGAACCCAAAAACTTTGATTTCTCATAAGGTGCTGGCGGAGTCATCAAAGTAACATCCGCCAATCCCTAGTCGGCATCGTTTATGGTTGAGACTAGGACGGTATCTGATCGTCTTCGAGCCCCCAACTTTCGTTCTTGATTAATGAAAACATCCTTGGCAAATGCTTTCGCAGAAGTTCGTCTTTCATAAATCCAAGAATTTCACCTCTGACAATGAAATACGAATGCCCCCAACCGTCCCTATTAATCATTACTCCGGTCCCGAAGACCAACACGAACAGGACCAGAGTCCTATCACGTTATTCCATGCTAATGTATTCAGAGCATAGGCTTGCTTTGAGCACTCTAATTTTTTCAAAGTAACATTGCCGACTCCGCATCCTGATTAATTAAAATCAGGAGCACGTGCCCGGCAAGAAGGCCGAATGGACTAGTGCACACTCACAAGGGGGCGAACCGCTCTCCCTGACCCAAGATCCAACCATGAGCTTTTTAACTGCAACTTAAATATACGCTATTGGAGCTGGAATTACCGCGGCTGCTGGTACCATACTTGCCCTTTAATGGATCCTCTTTAAGGGATTTAGATTGTATATGCTCCAATTAGCAAACTTATAAAAGTCCAATATTATTATTTATTGGCACTACCTCCCCATATCGAAATTAGATAATTTGTGCATTTGTTGCCTTCTTTGGATGTGGTAGCCATTTTTCAAGCTCCCTCTCCGGAATCAAATCCTAATTCTTTGTTACCCGTTACCACCATGGTAGGCTTCTATCTTACCATCAAAAGTTGATAGGATAAAGATATGAATGAAACATCTCTAGTGCCAAGATCGTTCACCGCAACACTAGACAAGCTCACATTGGCCTTTTATCTAATAAATATGTCTCTTCTAAAAGTCTAGAATTTTTATATGTATTAGTTCTAAAATTACTACAGTTATCTCAGTAGCAAGGTACCATCAAAGAAACTATAATTGATTTAATAAGCCATTTACAATTTTACAATACAGAAGAGATAATACTTATACATGCGTAGCTCTTCTCTCTCCTCTTCAAGGCTAAGACTTAACTTCTTTCGACTTTCTTTTTTGTGGCAACCACCCCATGATATATTGAACCTTGAAATTCACCTTAGAAAGTTAATTCCTTAGGTGGTCTAGTCAACCTTCTTTAATCTCCCATTTTATTTGCTTCTACCTCTTCTCTATCCTTTTAAGTGTTGTCTTCTACCTCCTTTTGCCTTTAGTTTGTTTAGTCTTGCCTAGGCTCTATGCTTGCCATCATACAATCTACTATTGGGTATAGGTCATCATATCCATAATTCTTGATAGTCCAAGTAGTACTATCCTTCTTATTTCTAATTGTAACATTATTGCTTCAAGTAATATTGTCCATCTTGTTTAAGAGTTACTAATCATTATTTCAAATAATATTACCTTTGTTTCAAAGCTGCTAATTATTATTTCAAATGATGTTATTTTTGTTTAAAAATAGCTAATCATTATTTCAAATATTATACTTATTTAAAGGCTATTAATGATTATTACTTTAGATGGTGTAATTGGATGATGATATGTGTGCTTGGACACTTTTCATTTGATCCTCCCTCCTTGCATTTGTTGGAGCTTCTTCCAACGTTCTTATCTATTTTTATTCAAGTAGTACCTCCTTGTCTTTTTGAAATTCTTCTTGACTATCTCATTTTTGTTGTTCAACTAGTGTCTAATTTATTCAAGTGAGTTGGAATAATAGTTTGGAGTTGTTCAGGGTCATAAAATTATTAAGACTTCAGTTTGTTGATATTGACCAAAATTGGATTTGACTCAAAATGCATATCAATCACCAATAATGTGATATTATTTGGAAGGATGTATTAGATGTACTAGGATCCAAACTATTGGATCTTGAATTTATCCAAATAATATTTTTGACATTTAAAAAATTAATAGACAAAATCTATAAAGATTTTAGGCTTATAGTAGTGCTGGATCAATAAAACCCATTTCCATTAGCATTGACCTATCATTTATTAGCTGAAAGCTCACTTACTTGTCAAAATCTTTAGGTCTACTAATTAGGCTATTTGATGATTTAGTCAATTTTTAAGGATGTATGTTGGATCAGAATTATATATTTTATAGGCATTAATAGGTGTAATCCGTATACCAATTGAAAGAATGTATACCTAATTCAAATCTTGTAAGCAATTTGATAGAAAAATAGGATGTTGGACAAGTCTTTATTCTAATAAGACTTAAGTTATATTTTAGTCTTAAGTTAATATATTTTAGTCTTAAGTTAATAGATAGTTTTAATATAATGAACACTCAAGTTTTTTATATTTGAAATAATTATTAAAATAAGACTTCAAATTATCTTAATTTGATGAATATGATATTTAATGCTTTCTATTAGAAAATGATTCTTCTTAAATTGGTACTAGAAAGAACAATCATGCTCAATATAAAAGATATGTTTAGAATATTTCATATATTATCTAATCTATCTATCATGAAAAAAATCAATTCGCATGATCTATGGTCTTTAGAGGTTTTGCTATATTCTAAACCCTCAATGGAAGCAATTTAAGATTTAGAAAATCCTCCCTAGTATCATTTTTTTAATTTTTTAATTAATTATATTTAATTATAATAGAATATATAATATCTCATTATCTAAAATTTAATTATGGTAAATTTTGGTCAAGTCTATCATTTTTATTCAATAGGTAATTTTTTCCTTATTAAATGGTCTTTTAACTAATTTTTCTTAATTTTCCTTATTTTTTCAAATTAGTATAATAACATAAGAAATTTATTGGAACTTATAAATATCTCTTATAATTTTGAAGCTACTTTTTCCGTTACAAATATGGTTTAAGAGATATCAAAATTCCTAGATTCATTATATTTCTTCTAATTACTTCTAAATAATAATGAATCTTATTTTTATACCAAAAATTTGTGAATTTCTTTAAAAAAATAACTATAATATTCAAAATTTAATAATAAAATTTTTATTAATTTTTTAAAATTATTTACTATTTAAAGAAAAATTTAAAGATATTTAGTGATTTCAATCACTATATTAAAATGGCAAAAGGATTAGATATTAGTCATAAATTCACCTTATGCCAATGTTAAAATTATAAACATATCTACAAAATTAGTTTTCTATTAAAATATTTTTAGATATCATTTTAAAATTTAATGGCCTCAATTATAATTTTTAATTATTTTTAAAAATTTATAGCAATCAATTGGCAAATCAAGTATGGTTTTCTTCTACAAATTATGTCCTAGTTTTAAGTTCCTTGTTTTGTATTCTTATATCTTTGATATTATAATAACGTTGGAGCTCTCTTGTATGACTATCTGATAGAAATTCAAGAAGCCAATTATCACACTTCATAGTAAAATCAATTATTTGACTCAATGTTTGAGGATCGGATAAGTTGAGCATCAATATTTTTATCTTATATTGCAATCTATAGAAAAATTGGCTAATAAGTGCAACATCATCTCACTTGATATCAATTACTAGTTGTCAAAATTGTAAAGCATATGATGTCATTGATCGATTGCCTTATCACAAGATATGGATCTTTTTGGTTGTAACACAAACTGCATCATATTCTCCATACATAGATTGAAATTCCACTAAAAATGCTTCTAAATTATCCAATATTGGATCACATCATTCAAAAAATAATAAAAACCATAATAAAATAGAGTTTGATAGTAGTGTTCCAATAAACTTGACTTGTGATCTTTGGATTCAATAACTTTGGAATTGAAGTTCAATTACTAGTTGTATTTGATTGATGAATTTTTAAAACTTAAATCTGGTACCATCAAATTTCTCTGACAAACTAATTTTTGATTCTTTGATACTTGAATGGTATTCAATTGTAGGTGAATTGTATGGCTTGAAGCAGCTCAAATCATCTCTACATCTTCATTTTCTACTAATCTTATCGTTCTTTGTCGTGGTGCATAGAGTTGATGCATTGCAAGCGTTAATTCTCTCATTTGTTCTTGCATTTGCGCTACTAGACTCTTCATTTCAGCAAGCTCTACTATGATATCATAACAATAATAAAAAAAAAGTGTCTACTCTCACTTAGGCTGTTTTGATCTCATAGCCCCCGTTTTCTCTCTCATGACCTTTGCTCCTTAAAAATTTCCTTGTTATTATTTTTTATCATAGACTCTTTCGTAAAGACACCGTCATTATTTTCTTTTTATTCTCTCTTACTTTTTTAATCTGCTCTTCTAGTATGTCTTTCTTGATATTTACTCTCACCTCCTTTTGACTGCCTTTTTTGAGTGTTATCCTCCCTCTTCTTTGCCTTTTTTTCCTTTTGTATTTCTTCCACTCTACTATTAGTTTCTACCTTCTCTTTTCTTTGCTTCCAATTCTTTTTCTTATACCATTCAGCGCTTTGTCAAACCATAGCAATGCCGTCAATAATAGTTCATTGGATGCTTCTTATGGCACTGCCCTCTCCTCTTTCCTCTCCTTATAATAGACTCACTTACAATGTTGCTATCTTCCACATCTCTTCTAGTTTACTTTGCTCTTCATACTACTTTCTAGCCTTGTTGTCCCCTTGACTGCTGCTTCTAATCTTGGTCATCTATGCATTACTTTTTCAAAAGAAATTCTTAGATGAGCCTCATTGTAGGCATTCTTTGCATGTGGCCATGCATTCTCCTCCACATGCCATCACCTCTTCATTTTACCACCACCCTCTTTGCTTTGAGTGATTTTGATCTGCATGTTTCATCCCAAGCCTTTCTACTTCGACTTGCCTTCTTCCACTCTTTCTTTCATTTTTTATTTATTTATTTATTTATTTTTGTCCTTGTCCTTGCCTTCTCTCTTGTATCTACTTATAAAGAATGTATTACTGTGTAAGTACTATCAATAGTAATGTTTAATAATTATACTTATTTTTTCTATTATTTATCCAATTTTTATTTATTTTAATATCAATATAATCAAATAATATATCAAATTATGACTTTTAGTTAAAATTAACCTTTAAAGAGACTAAAGGCCATGAAATAATGACAAAACCATCTAATTAGTAGTATTATAGTTATTAAAAGTCTTGAAGATAATTATTCTAATTATTAGATAATAATAAAATTGGTGGTGGTTCAAATCACCAAGTTCCATCTAAAGATAAAAAATCAAAACTAGAACAAGTAGTATTATTAGGATGTATTTTAAACTAATTTCATCCTTCTTAATCTTTGAATAATGCATAAATTGCCATAGGACTATATAAAATTTTCTTTTAATATTTATTAAATTATTATTAAAAAAAAACTAAATAATTTTAAAATTATTAATAAGAAATTTATCCATTTAAATGAACTTAATAGATCAATCCAAATCCAATCCTAAGACAGATTGGTGGATAGTTAGACCTATATTATATTAGGGAGGTGATATCCAGATAATCAGATATCATTCTAAAGTCATAAGATCAGTTAGAATTTAGAACAAGGAGATTTAGGTTCTGCCATTGAAAGAGATGTGGCAGAGATATATTGGAATAGATATGTAGGAGAAGTATATGAACAAGTGTATGTATGTATATGTGGATATGCAAAGCAGGATGGTAGGAAGGAAAGTTTGAAATGGATTAGAATAGAGAAGTATAAATAAAAGATAGGCAAAGGTGGAGATTGTACCAACTTGTACAATATCAATGAACACCATATTCATTATATTGGGACATTCTTTACATTTTGGTACTATGAATGGATTCACATAAGTGGATATAATATGAGAAAAAAATACAACTAAGAAAAATATGTTATTTTTATTATTTTGTAAGAGTTATATTGGCTAGATATAGAAGCATTGTAAAAAAATAGTAAATCAAATACATCAAAAAATATCTTACAATGTTGAGTAATAAAGTATTGTATATAATAACTATTAATATACATATTTACAGATCTTCATCATTTATAACATATTCTTTACATATACATAATGATATATATTAATGAAAAAAAAAAAAAAAAAAAAATTACCTACACTATATTATAACCAAAACTTTTCAACTAGCATCTTCAATGCTAGTGGTACTATAGGACATCAAAGCATTCCATGTTGGCCCCATCTATTTCCCATAAGTTACTTACAAAGCTAACATCTAATAAAGTATAAATATCAAATATCAAGTTGAATATGGACAACAGCTCTTCAACTCTATTTGTTATAGCAATCATGCTCAACAATAGTATCTTGCAGTTCTTAATAAGATGGAAAAGCCTCCACATTTGACCATAAATTATTTGTATATCATAATCTGATATTGAATGCTTTAGATTATAAATTTCATCCATAACTATTATTTTGTTGCTAAAACTTGATATTATTTGACTATTATTTAGTTTCTTTAACTTGTTAATAAAAGATATATATTTCTTTATCTCATAGTTCTTTATATCTCCACTAGGCCACTTACGGATCTGCTTCTTGAAGTTATTAGTAGATATCTTGCCTCTGATAAGTACAAATGCTCTCTCTTTATATGGCTTGTGGCACTCAACAACAACTACTATAGACATGAATGTCTTTCCTAATCCAACATTGTAGAATAATAATAGATTATTATAAGGAGTATTGAGAGACATGAATCTTTTGACAAATTCTTAATGGAGATAGAGTTTTAATCCCTTTATTCTTCTTAGTTTGTAGTACTTTTCTTTTTTCTATAAGCTGCTTACAATGCTTACATGGCTATTTACTTTCCCATTGTCAATGCCCTTTATTAAGAAGTCCATTATGCATGAGTATACTGTACTATCAAAAATTTTGAAGTTATCTTTCATAGAGATAGATATTATATATATTGCATATTCTGACCCTACATCCATACAAGCTGTACAAAAATAGAAAATATTGGTAAAACACATAGGGATTATATTAAAATCTAATTGAAGAAGTGGAATGATGTGCAAAATTCACCATCACATAGCACAATATCATAATCAATGCATGTTCTACATACTTCTCAAAATTTTCTAATCCAACAAATATGTATGACATACACACATTTGTATATATATATACAAATATATAAATTATATATAATATTATTTTATAAATATATAATAATTATCATATCAATATTTATAATATCTACAACAAAATAGACATCCTATAATTAAGGCCCATGCCTTCCACAAGAACTATCCTTTCTAATACATTTAAGCATATATTATGCATTGCATCCTCAGAGAGCATTTTCAGTCCTATCTTATTTCTATTTCAAAATTTTAGTAGTCCATCATTCTGGTTGGCACTTAAATCTCTCAATTTTTGAAAAAAGAATTCACATATCATTCTGATAGTGCTATCCTTCATGGATCTTTAGATGGATACATGCACAAACTCATTCAATTTGCAAAGAAATTCCTTACAATGTGGTGGGATAAATCCAATTTTTGGTCCAATTGCTGCATGTTCAAAGGCATATTCTATGGCATTGACATTTCTAATATTATATAATCTATATGGATAAATCTTCTAATCTTTATATATATACAAAATTCCATTCAAATCTAAAATTATATTTATTCATTTCTTTAGAAACATGGATTGTGAATATGATAATGAATATATAACAATTGTTTCAAGGTCAACAACACATTATTCCTATCCAACTTGGACCAATCTTGTTACCAGCAACATCTGATACATAACCCCTCTCCACATGTACTAAAACCAGTGACTATAGAAGTAGACAATTGTAGCATGATATTTTCCACTTCCAACTATAGATGTTTTGAAGAGCAGATGTAGAACATCATAAGAAGAAGACAATAAGAAGGTCCTATCCAACTTGGACCAATCTTGTTACCAATAACATCTGATATACAACCCCTCTCCACATACACTAGAACCAGTGACCATAGAAGTAGACAATTGTAGCATGACATTTTCCACTTCCAACTATAGATGTTTTGAAGAGCAGATGTAGAACATCATAAGAAGAAGACAATAAGAAGATCCTTAGTGAACAACACATCTGATGAAAACTTAGACAACCTGTATACTCCCATTTTGACTTCCCCTCTATTCATCTCCAATGGACTAGTCTCATGCAAAAAGTTTAACAAAGAGAAATTCTAATAGAAAGAGGCATAAACCATGCCAAATCCTAATACAAAGCTCCACCTCACCTCAAAACAAGACTTGGAGAAATGAAGAAGAAAGAGGTGGCCAAAAGATACAACCAACCAACTGCCTCCCCAATGATCCTTTTCACACCTCCTACAACCTAAAAAACTTATATTAATCCCCAATGGTCCTAATTAGACCATTTAAACAAGGTTAAGACACTCACCTACATCTCTAAGGCCTACACATGATTACAAAGCAATGCCACTACCATTTGACATATCAACTGTTGTAAAACTCCATGTTGACAATAGAAAGTGTCATGAAGTCAATTTACAAGTCCATACACACATATCTGAAGACATATACTATAAAAACTTCCTACCATGAACATACACCACATTTGCCTAACAACAAATCCACACAACAATAAGGTATGGATGAACAAAGATTCCATTCTCCCCCCCCCCCCCCTCCCCCCCTCCAATTGAGTATAAAAATAACATACTTCTGAATCACCTTTAGTGTGAATATGAATATGGGATTTGTTGATGAAACACAATATATTCTTTAATTGTCCTTTGCAATTAGGGATGTGAAACATAAAAAAAAGTTCATGTGGATTAAGTTTGGACAAAAGATAAGACTGAGAAGAAGATTGTACATATACTATATGGAATTTGTGTACAAATTAATACAATACCATATATTTTGAAGCTAATATACAATTTTCAGCCCGTGTCCACGGCTTAACACCAGAGTAAATAAAGCCAGCAAACAGAGGGTCGTTCGCTCTACGTTCTGATGTGTTCACCTCTCAACCTGTAGGTCTACCGGCAACTCCCCACCTTACCGCTGACCTAGGCACCACAGGTAGGGCAAGTCACGAGCTTGGTCTCCTCTATCCCACAGGCGTTCTCGAGTTTGTACTCGGCCTTGAACACGCAGCCGGTGTAGGTCACCACCGGGGTCAGCTCTCTCGAGGCTACACAATTGCTGCCCCCATTGACGGGGCAGCCAGTGGTGAAGGTGATGGGGCTGTCCTCGTACGTGATCTTCTGGAGCTTGATGGCATTGGCATCCAGGCATGGCGCGGTCAGGGTGCGAGTGATGGTGCCGCACGGCCCGTCGACCGGGTCCTTGGCGCTGTCGCTCACCGTCACTTGCAGGGTCTTGCCACAGTTGTCCACGGCTGTGTACTTGGTGTTGTCTGGCAGAGCGTCTCCGGGGCAGAGGCTGACGTCTTTGACAGGCGTGCCATCCGAGGAGAACGTCACCTTGTCCTTGTCGCACCGGCAGGGAGTGTAGCAGAAGTCCGCGTGGCTGAGGCCGCATGGCTTGCCTGTAGAGCGCAGGGGTACGGTCGGTGTGGCGTCTGCGGAGTCTTTGCAGTAGGCGTTGCAGCCCTTGTAGATGCCGTTGTCCACGTCCACCACCTCTGTACCCTTCTTGACGGTGATTGTGCCGTCACTATTGCGGGTGAGGGTCAGTGTGGTGCCATCTGAGCAGGTAGCGGAACAGGGGACGTTGTCGGCGCAATCACTACCCCCCGTGCGGCACAAGATGGACGGGGCGGTGCAGACTGGCAGAATGGACGGCCGGTTGTTGCCATCAAAGGCCTCGCCTCCAGGGCAGGAGAATTGGGAACTGGACAGCAGGCCACGACCTGCGCACGATGGAACGGTCAGGAACAAGCAGTGTCTCAAGCGAGATCGACCTTGACACACGACAAGACTGGGGCAGGCAGTCGTGAAAGCAGGATCCGGAACAATGCTCATAGGTAGTGCGCAACGCACAGTGGCGGCCAACCTAGGCAATGCACGTGACAGAGGCAGGCGGACGTCGTCCGGATCACAGACATAAGTAGTGCCACAAGTGACGGCGAGGTCAGATCAAGGAACAACGCACGTACCTGATGGGCGGCTGTCGCACAGGGCGAGTCCTCCGATGGCCAAGGCCAGCAGCAGCGCAAGCTTGGACATGATTGCAACAGTCTGGTCCTGATCGGTACTTTCGGATCGAGAGTTGGGAGGTGATGACTGATCTGGGTCTAAGGATACGTTGCATGAGGAGTGCGGTGCAGAGTCTGTCCAGTGCCGGCTGTTAAGTACCTACACAGGGGGACCTTCTGGGTCCACAACGCGCGGTCAAGTGGTTGTCACTGTGGGGCCACGAGCACCATTGACATTAGGAGAAGACTTCCAATCACAGGGATGTCTAGATAGTAATCCAGTGCCATGTCCACAACGCGGCTACGTCACTACGTGCCCCTCTATCTGACCAGTGCCAGACTACCGCTCGCTTCACCTTAGCCACCTGGCCATGATTCTCATCGGCAGAAATCGATGATTTGATGTGATATAATGCATGTGGCATACCTTTCTACACCATGGAATGCATGGCCAGGATACTGTAGCGAGGATGTTATTACGCACGATTCACCTTTGCAAGTCAACGTGCTACTTGGTCATTATTCTTATCGGCAGAAATGGAAAACTTCGGTGTGATGCGATCGATGTTGCAGACCTTTCTAAAACATCGCAGGCATGGCCAGGATACTCTAGCAAGGATATTATCAGAGGATCCTTTCGACATTCTTAACTTGGCGACAATCTCTTGCAAGTGTCGGACTTCTGTCATCTAACCAGGTTAACAGCCCGGCCCCGTTGAGAACTAATAGGCTGCGAAAACTTTGCCTATGTTGAGAGCATTAAATGCTGCCAACGCTCTCCATACCGTTTACTGCAGTTTACAGCACATACTGTAGCTACAGTGTCGGAGTTTAGTGGGGAGCTACTGTTTATCTTCTCCCCTTCTCTATTTATGTAATACACACAACATCAACAGACACACTTGAAGCTCCCAAAACATTTTTTCAACAGTCTACGACGGGTTGCCAGGCTTTGTCATTTGCGTCTTTTGCGCAAGTTGAAATGAAAAGTTTCAAAACGAAAAATGAAAGCTCAAAGCTAGCCGATCGAGGAGTGCAAGTAGAATGCACAAATGAAATTCAGATGGAACCGTTACGATTCTTTGATACCTTGTGACCCGCAGAGTTTTTATGATTGGCCATAGAAATTGAGCCCCACTTGGAACCACATGAGATTTAGCTTGCAGCAACTAACCTTATCAATGAATGCAGTTCAATTTGGGGTTAGGAGTTTGTGGAAGATCGTCACCATGCACTGATCTTCCATTGAGTGGCCAGTGCATTGCCATTTCTCCTTGATACAGGAATTAACCCACTCTCTGAGCTAGGTCCAATTGAGTCTGTCAACATGCACACCATGTGAGCTCCTCCCAAAGAATCTCAAGTACTGAGTCACCTTGCCCTGCCTCCGAATTTTTTTATTTCCAGGTAAAGTCAGACCAGCTTGCAGCTAGTGAACTCCCGGACCCCATTCACCAAATATCTTCATGTAACCTGTGTGAAAAATTACAAAGTTCAAGATGTCATGGCATCTTGAGGGGCTTTTCTTGTCCTTGTTTGGTTGATACCTGTGTGACACATATCAGATACTGGTGTTATATTGAGAGCACCATTTTAGTACTAAATTCTAAAGATTCAATGAAAGCAATCAAAGCTAGACATACCTCTATGATACAAATAGAGTGATCTGTCGGGTCCAAAGCAATTTCCACTCAAAATGGTAGCCAATTACTATGTATGGCCTGAATCCCAGAGGTCTCTTAGAATATCAGTGGAACATGTATTTGCTTAAGCCAATGGGGTTTAGGGTATGTATGCATATATATATATATATATATATATATCAAGCATCAATATTATACCTAAATGTATAATATCATGTGTTAATATATGATACAGTAAGCGTTAATATATATTACATACATATAATACGGTTAATATGTAATGTGATAAATATATGTAACATATGTGACATTATGCTAAATAACCATACCATAATTTTATATTTAAATTGTTCGACCTCATTGTACTGGATTTTGTTTTATGTTGGAGATGGTTGTGTAGCAATTTCAATTACATCGCAGGAGCTGGAGTGTCAGTAACCTACTAGGATGAATGCAGTACCTATGCTAGAAAAAACAAAATTGGAGGCAAAATCACTCTCAACCTCTGCGAGGTGGGAATCAGGAGTCAGAATGATCTGAATCCGGGTACTGATTTAAATCCAATTTCAATCTTTTTGCGTCTTGTTCAGACTTCATCACTTCTTTCTCCTCTCGCTGAACAATGTCCACGATATTCAATTCAAGTAATTCTCAAGCTTAAAGCATTCAATGCTTCAAGATTCTTGATCACATGAGAATTGAACTTTGCCACACTATCCTCCAATGCCAAACATCTCAGACGCTTTGAGGGACTAAAATCTAGCAGAGCTTTCAATCTGTAGCATCCACCAAGATTTACTTCTTTCAATGTCGTCAACTGCCCACTACTGGTTAAGCTAGTCAAGTCGATCAAGTGTGTGTTAAGTACTTTCAAACGTGGAAAATGACTCAAATCCAGAAACTCGGTTAATGGCATGTAGGAGCAGAACAAACACTCAAGTTGCGGGAGGATCCCACCGATATGAACATTCAGTCCAGAAATTCTCAATGAACTCAAAAGTCTCAATTTCCTGCAGGACAAAATACTGATAGATACCAACCATACGAGCACCTGCATACCAGATAAACTCTCAAACTCATTGCAATCATACAAGCGAAGGCATCGTAGCACGACCAAGCTCCTCAAACCTGAGACATCCTTGAAATCACTACCCCCAAGCTCCAAGTCTTGTAATCTTGTTAAATGATGGTGCAGCAGGGGTTGAAGGGGCACAGTTAGTATAGAATTTTAGTAAAAAATTTACTCCTACAATGGATCTTTAAAAGGAGATTTGAAGTAATAAAAGTATTTTTTGAATATTCTCTAAAATGAAATAATAATTTAGTAAAAAATTATTATTCAAATGATGAATTTGGTCATTGTGGTCTTTTATAAGTTAAACAAATCAAATTCTAAACTTCATTTTTAATGATATGAGCTTGAATACCACCAACCACCAACTTAATAGAATGCATTAATAACCACCAAAATTCTTCATTAGTAGACTTGAATGGATTAGAATTCATTGATGGTTGCTTTGTAACTTTGTTTTAGATTAGGAGTTGCAACCATCAAAACTTGATTTTTGGGGCTATTTCAATAAAAATTTCAATTCCAAACCAAGTTACCGACCTCGAATACCTGGATTTGTGATAATATCGGTGATTTCTACGATCGTTATGCAAGTTTGCAAATTGTACTAATCTGGGAACCTTCACGAGAACCAAACGATAAGGTTCCTACCGATTATGTTTGTAATGCGCGGCAAAATACAGTTGGTACAACCAATGTGGCTAGGGGTTTTCGTATGGTAGCTGAGAAGGAGATCACTATACCGGAAGCCTAGGCGAGAAATATCATTTACGCCACCATTTAGAATTATTCAAGTGGCAGGCTTGCAAAGTTGATGATTAGCATGTGGCGATTTTATTTACATTATAATACAAGATTCAAGTACTGCAATTTTTACACATTTATATTTTTGGTATTTATTTTATGCAGCATACTATAGTCTTTCAAACATCATGCAAAATGCTCTTCTTGGATGGATTCTCACAAGATTGCAAGTATTTGTTACATGGTTTTCATTAGCATTTGGAATAATGCATGGATATTTTTGCTCCCGTGCATTTCGTTTGATTTTTTTAATGGGATTTGTGAACAAAAATTGCTCGCAGAACATTCATTAGCACTGACCAACGTGTGCACTTTTCAAAAATCTCATGCGCACTTTTAACAAATCACATGTTGATGGCGATCACATCTCCAAGACAAAATGGCTTCAACGGGCTCTATGCTCTAAATTCGGCATGTGTCTTCTAGGGCCTCTACTCCTTTACTTAAGTGTAGATTAATTTGTAACACCAACGCCGAGACCTACACGTCCCATGCTCGCTATATAACAAGGGTCTTGAGGATCTCGGCCTTGCTTGATTGCTACAGTACAACGGTCCCCATGCAACCTCACATCCGACGTGGATGCTCCTCTCGTGGACGGCATGGATTATCGCATTATTGTGGGCAAGCTACTGCACTTGACCAACACACTAAGACCCACAACTCTATAGATGGAGACTCGTTCGGCCGACTCTAATGCTGGCTTGTTGCTGTTCGGCTCCTCGAGCTCTTGCTGCATTTGCTCCTCAGGGTCGACCTCCTCCGATTCGCTGTCGGACCAGTACTTGGTGTTGGGATGGGCTTGGATCATCCGATCGAGCCGTCATTCAGCTGCCGCCAAATCCTCTCGAAATCCTGTCACATATTGCGAGATATCCTCCTTCCGACCGTTGATGTAGGTCTGAACAGCCTGGCGAACTTGACTACGAGAGTTCAGCCGAAGGGCCTCGACCTCCACGCAAAGATTGGCCAACTCGATCTGGGTCGCCTATGCCTCCCTTATTCGACTTGATCGGGCAAATTGATTTGTTGCCGAGCATGCGTAGTGGTGTATGCCTCGGATTCCAAAGTCCACACTCGTTGTTGTAAGGTTCGATGTTCTTGCTTCCAAGCAACTCCTCGTATGATTTGATGTGTGGTATACCCCACTTGGGTCCGTATATATTTGTGTGTCTGCTTTAAAAGTGAACCCAAGATTCCTTGCTTCACACAAGGCACCCTGTCATAGAGCACTATTAGCCTAACATCTGCTAACTGTGCCTGCTCTAGTCTTGTGATCATGAGTCTATCGGATGATCCGGTGCTTCCTATAGACAAAGAGGCTGTAGTTTCACCGGAATTCCTTGATTTACTAAGCGATATTCTGGATGTCGAAAGAGGAAGAATTTCTGCATATATAGACAGAAGGTTTCAGGACATCAAATCTAGTAGTGAGCTCTTCCTCCGCAGCCTGCCGGCAGAGTCGTTCTTCTTGGAGGATCCGCTTGGATTCTTGGAGTCGGGCCTCAACCTCGAGCTGTTGACCCTTCCAGTCATCTTTCTGCCCGTGCATCTCGACCTCCATGTCCTAGATCTTCTCGGACGTTTGGTCTTGGAGTTGGGCATACAAGCCGGGTAGTCGACTGAGGGCACAAGCGCATTTGAGGGCTTGGTCTAGGATTCGCACCTTGATCTCCTCCAGTTCGTCGGTCGGCTGCCGATACTTGGGGTGCCTGGGTTCCCCTGTCTCTGACTCATGTAGTACTCCCTGGATCTCAGTGGAAGTTTGGGCTGGTGCTGATGATGGCTGCCTAGGTGCTTCCGGTGACTCCATAGGGGCCTTCTCTTTATCCTTCGCCCGAATAGGAGATGCAGGCCTAGTTTGTTCAACCAGGGTGGACTGCATGACGTCCTGGGGTTCTCTCCCTGGTCCGGGCTCGTCTATAGAAACTGAAGTTTCAGCTAAACCAGGGAGGTGAATGTCAGGGATCGTCACCTCCATTGCCTCAGGGGAAATGTGAGTCGACTTGTACTCCTCCCGTTCGGATGAAGTCTGTTCGACTTCCATCTCGAACGTTAGTGAGCGTTGGGGCTGTTGTCGCCCGACTTGCTCGTCCATCCTTCTTGTCTGTCGAGTGTCCCTTGCAGGCTCCGACGGTTGTGTTGCTTCGTATCGAAGCGGGCTCCTTGACTGAGTCACCGGTCGGGCTGGCGTGGATTGTCTCCCTGGCCGCTCGCTTATCCGGAACTCCTGCTCCTGTGTTGCTGTTGTCCGAGTCCACTTTCTTGGTGGCTCGGTCTGTCCCGCTCGCTGAGGGGCTCGGCTCCTGTTGGCCAGCATTAGTCTCGACATCTGGACTACTTGGTGGATCCGACTCATCACCCGACAGCTCATCTCCCAACTGTATCTTATCATCATTTGGAAAATTGACTCTAAGTAAACAATCGATGAATTCCAAACCTTTAACTGACCTCAATTTCGTGGTGTGTATAGTCGTCAGTTGCCGTTTGAGGTTGATGAAGATGAACGGTGCCCAGTTGAATCGTCCTTTCGCCCGTTCGGCTGCCGCGATTGATCGGATCAGGACCTTATTCGCATAGAGTAAATGCTTCCGACAGCGAAACATCTCCATGACGGCTGCTAACTTGATCTTGTAGGATTGGGTGCAGTCCTCCACCTTGATGCCTTTGTGCTAGTGTCCTATGATACCACTCTATCATCACTGTTCCTCGGATTATGGATTGAACTAGTGGTTCTTTCGAGCCTGAACACTGCCCAAATTACTTGACGTCAATGAAGACAACCTTCCCTGCAAGTTGTCCGAGTAGATGCCCAAATTACTTGAAGTCAATGAAGACAACCTTCCTGGCAAGTTGTCCGAGTAGAGAGAGTTGGCCTCAAGAAAGGATGAATATTGTGAATATGGTCTTTTACACCATTTGGCAAAAGGCCAAGAAGTCTTTACGCAAGATCACCTTGTTTCAACGTTAGTATGTAATGGAATTGGAAAGTGAAAATCCTTTAGTTCCTATTGTGTATGTAGAGGTGGAATGAGTCATGGATTCAGAAACACATTTGGTAGATGTATATTTCATTGTGGGTGAGATATAGAAGCTAAGACAAGTGTATGGTGAATATAAGAAGGTGAGAACATTAATTCTTGTTGTATGATAATATGGACATGTTAGATCTCAACATGTATGATTGTTAGGTTGCAATTCGTAAGGCATTATTGTAGGTGATTTGCATTGCTGGATGTAGTCATTTCAAATGAAGTTGGAGCTAACAAGTAGCGTTCATGTCTTGAATGTCAAAGAAGTAAGTGGCCACTTCCTAGTTTTGTGAAGATCACCAATTAACACTTGGAGGTATTGTTTAGTTGATTATGAGCCGCTTCTTTTCCTGTCTTGAGTTGAACTTTTTCTTTGCAATGAAATGCATCTACTTCATTGTATCAAAAAAATTAAAATAAAGGATCACCAACACTAGCTGGTATTTAATAGACCTTGCTATAGAATGTATGAATTGGTTGAAGTCTAATATTAGTGATTCCACCAAAGTGAAATTGTGTCACTGGCCGTATAAGTACCTGGTTGAAAAGGTGGAATTGGCCTTTACAAACATCCAAAATGTATTTGATTGTTCTCTCTCTCCAAAACTTGATGCAAAGTGCCTCAATATCCTGAAGTTCCTATATGGCTGGTAAAGGAGATGGTGACTTTGATTCAGGATTGCTGCATTGAAGTGACATAGATGGAAGTTGCCCTCACACTTGCAAATGTGCCTCTATGTATGTCTTCTTGGAGATGGCATTTGGAGTTTTGCACTCAGCTTTTGCATAACAACAAATTGAGAGCAGCATGGCTAACATTTACCAATCTTGTCAAGGGCTTAGAAGAGGCTAATTTACTTATAGAGATGGCTTCAAATGGTAAAGGGACTTTGGTAAGGTTTTTGGAATTATCTCTGGTGAGCCAATCAAACAAATCAAAGTGGAAGGTCTTGGACTGAGATATTATGATACTGGCTAAGATTCATTTGGAAAGGTTGAAAGCAATCTTGACTTAATTAACTCAGGGCTGTTTAGAATGATTGCATCTTTGGTAGCTTTGAATGGGTTCCACAGATTCAATGCATAGAGCAAAGTGGATTGAAGTAGTTGGAAGTTGCTCTAAAGAAATTTCAAATACCAAGTGGATCAAATGATGCACATTTTGAAAAGGAATTGGTCATAGTTGTTGGGATCTTCATCCTAAAATTATGTCCTTTCTTTGCTACACATGGTATTTGACATTCTGTTCCATTGTCTTAGAGTTGATGTGCAGTAATATAATAGGCTCTCATGTTTGAACTAGTTATAGTTTTCTACAGTTTTCAATTGTAACAAGTACAATTATTTTGTGAATGCAGTGTGAAAGTTTGTTGAAACAGGAAGTGCGCAAGCAAGCCATTTTTTTAGCCATTGACAACATGACTGACAATAGTGAATCAATTGAACAAGCCAATATGTTTCTTATGGCGGGGTTTGCTAATGGAAGTATAGTCTTAGTGACGGCTCGGTCTTTGGCAATATTGAAGTTGTGTCATCTAGATATAGATGAAGGTAATTGTTTGGAAATGCCAGAGTTGCATGAGGATGAGACGAGGTCCTTATTTTTGGATCATGCTATATGTGATCATGAGGCAAGAGTGGAAGTGGACAAAGAGATAATTGATAAGTGCTTGAAGCGGTGTTATTTCCAAAAAGGTGATGGAAAGAGTCATCACTATCATCCATTGGCGTTGAAGGCACTTGGTGTACAATTGGGTTGTACCAAGTATGATCGAAATGAGTGGGCGGTTGTGTTGGTGGAGGACTCATTCAACAGCCTAAGAGGAGAGCATCCCATTTTCTCAATCTTGAGGAAAAGTTTTGACATCTTGTTGCCTCCGGATCAGATGTTGTTCATGGATGTAGCCCTTTTCTTGCCTTACTTTTCTACAAATATATATTCTGGCATGGTTTTCAAATTTTCGGTCATGACTGCGTGTGAATGGTTGAGTATGGTGCATGGAGCAAGTGTTCGTGATATAAAGCAAAGGGTGATGTTTATATTTGAAGGATGTAAATTTCTCCACAGCAGTTATCGATGATGTTGGGCATTTGACAAAGCTCCGCGTTTTAACTATGACGAGGTCTTCAGCTGCAAGATTCCCGGATGTGAGCAAGCTGATTTCTCTTGGAGAGGTGTATTTCTTGTTATGGTCGGAGGCGACGATCTTATCTGGCTTCAGCTCAAGGTTGAGCAAGCTAACTGTTCTCGACCTGAGGGAGTGTAAGCGGTTGTCGAGCTTAGGCCCTGGTTTGGGGGACTTAATTGCTCTGCGGGTGCTTCGTCTTTTTCATTGTGATATCCTCGATGAGTTGCCCAATTTACAGAAGCTCACTAATTTGCGGAATTTCCAGATTGAAACCTGTTATAGATTGAAATCATTGCCAGGCTTGGATGACTTGGTTGCCTTGGAGCAATTGCTTGTTGTGGATTGTGGAGGTATTACAGAGTTGTCCAAGTTATGGAAGCTTACGAATTTGCAGCAACTCAGCATTCGCGGATGCAATGAGTTCATTCCCCCAGGCTATAATGCCTTTTTTTGTTGGTATAGGAGGAGTCTTGAGGGTGGGGGAGGTATTGCGAATTTACATGGTTTGGAGGGGCTCATGAATTTGCGGGAACTCGATATTGGAGGATGCTGTAGTATTACATCAGTGAAAGGCTTGGATGCCTTAGTTGCACTTGAGGCGTTCTGTGCTTCGGGTTGCACGAGTATTGTAGAGTTGCCCAATCTACAGAAGCTCACTAATTTGAGGACTCTTGACATTCGTGAGTGCCGCAGAATTAAATCAGTGCCAGGCTTGGATTACATAGTTTCCCTTGAGCAGTTTTTTGCTTCAGGATGTAATGATATGGTAGAGTTGCCGCCTTTCGAGAAGCTCACTAATTTGCGTGTTCTCGACATTGGTGGATGGAGCAAAATCAAATCAGTGCTAAGGTTGGATGATTTGCTCGTCCTGGAGCACTTTCAGGTTAAGCACTGGGGTTATACTGTAGAGTTGCCCAATTTACAGAACCTCACTAAATTGCGGGCGCTCTTCATAGAAGAATGCTGCAACCTAAAATCAATTTCAAGCTTGGTTGCCCTAGAAGAGCTCCAGGTTTTGGGTTGTGGAGATATTGTAGAGTTACCCAATTTACGGAACCTCACCAAATTGCGGAAACTCTACATTGGAGGATGTAATAGACTTATATCTATTCCAGGTTTGGATGACTTAGTTGTCCTGGAGGAGTTCTGGGTTTGTGATTGTGGAGATATTGTAGAGTTACCCAATTTACAGAGGCTGACTAATTTGCGGGACCTTATTATTCAGCGATGCCGGCGATTGAAATCAGTGCCAGGAGTGCATCATTTAGCTTTGCTGCAGCGGTTCTGGGCTTTCAGTTGCGGAGATATTGCAGAGCTGCCTGACTTACTGAAGCTGACTACTTTGAGGACACTCGACATTGTGGTGGGGCAGGAGGATCAAATGGTTTTCCCAGCGTGGACGGATTAATTGCACTTTGGTTGCTGAGCTTTAGTGGTTTTCTTGGTCTTTGTTCAGTTCTGGATTTGATCAAATCCCTTCAGTTCGTTAGTTTTTTTGCATCTTGATTGTTAGAGCTTAGTGGAGTATACATGTGCGGAGTGCATCGAAAGCATGCGGCACTGGTGAAGACGTGCAGGATGGAGAGTAGGAAATTGACCATTCTATCACTTCTGCTTTCTCATGATCCAAATACAAGTGAATCACTCACCTTGCACAAACCCTATGGGCCTTATTTATAGTTTTTTCAACTTTTTCGAGTGATACGTCTTTCAATTTCCTGTAGTTGTTCCTGTACATTGTAATGATGCCTCGGAAATCTAGCATTACTGAAGTCTACTCATCTGATCTCTGCATTGACTGCTGGTATCAACTCGTGAAAATATATTTCAGATGTCAGGGGAGTCTGCTTGGAAGCAGTCCAACAAAGAATGATACGTTTTCTGAAATGGTTTTGTTGCTTGTATTCTGGGGTTTTGAGCGAGCTTCTGCATTCCGCGCAGTTTTTCATGCCGGATGTTTCGAACGAGTGATTGTGAATTTTAGGTGTGTTCGTGTCGTTTTTGTGCCAGATTGTGTAGAATTGGCGGGTTATAGGGACGGCTGCATGTTTGGTGCGAGACTGGGGACGAGTATTATGGGATTGCATCATTCGGAATTAGTTGGTGAATGTTCTGCTATTCCGGAAGAAATGAAAATGAGTGAAGATTTGTTTTGAAAAGGTTACCTCTCTTTCTTGTAAATGACAACCTGTGGCTTCCCAGTGATGGTGGCAGTATTGGTTACATAAGCACCGAATTAGCCTTCAAAGAGTTCCCTGGAAGACCTTGTGTATGTCTCTTGTTTATCTATGTCGAGACGATACTGGTGGAATGTTTTTTGTGCTGTGTTTCGCACTGAGAGCACGATGCCAATTCTGTCTGAGCAGGTTCTTTTGAGCAAAACTAAGGTGGAATACACCATAGAGAGTATCCTTCATAAGCATGAAGCTTCTGGATTGAACCTCTATTGACAAGATTATCTACTGAAAATGTCACAAATTGCTGCACTGAGAGGATAATTGTGATGCTGCTCGATGCATGCCCTGGCTAGGCTGTTGACGTATCGGAGATGGGAATATTCTGGTGTCCTTCACTGTCCTCATCGCTCGATCAGCAAGTCGTTGAATAAGTCTGATCGTGGCAGCAGTACTGTAATGGGAATATGGCCATCAATGGATTCAGGTTCATCGTCCTCCGCTTGCAAGCTATCGAAGAGGTACGAGAACTCGAATTGGAACTTGGCCTTTCAGAATTTGAAGAAACTGAGCCATAGATGGAAATGGATGGGGTTTGTCGTTTCATGGTCATTCGTTCCTCGGAGAAACAAGCATATTATGAGGTGGATGAGAAAAAATCAGATGATTTTTTGGCAAACTCAACATCTAGTTGTGAATAGATGGTACAGACTTATCCTTAGATTTTTGTCTATTTTCTTATACTTCCAACATCTGCTATTCTGATATATGACAATTTCTGAAGTATAATCAAATGAGTGTGGAAAGTTTATGGTGCGAATGATGTAATGGTTCGGTGGATAAACTGGATACTCAAGTTCCCAGGAGCATCTCAAATGAGTAAGTTTCTTACTGATACTCTTGTCACTTTCGAGGCTGTGTTATGTTAGGCTGTGATGTACGAAGCTTGGTAGACAGTCCTGATGCAACAACCTGGTAACTTGTTGGTGGCGTTTCTTAGTGTTTAGGCTGGTTTGGGTGCCTGCATGAGCCTTTTGTTTTTAATCTAAATCTTGTGTAGTATGTGACGAAATAAGGTGCAAAAAGTGCTTAGAAATTTGAGTCCTCTGCGATCAGTTGCCATGAGACTTTTGAACCATCCAGCTCAAGTGGGTGGAAGATGGTGCCACCACAACACAAGTCAAACTTGTGGCCTTATGAATCCCACCAATTGTCTCATCATTTCAAACCAGCATATTGGCATTCCCACTCAATTGGAGATGAGCATTTTCAATACACACCAGAATTTGGAGGCTTACTTGATGAGGGTACTTCTAAAGTTACCAAGTCATCTTGATTCTTTTCAAATCTAAGAGGTTGCAAAATATGTATACAGAAAAACCTCATTGTTGTCACACCTTGTACACTCCTTATAAGAACATATTTCAGATTGCAATGTGTGTACATTGTCTAGTCACAATTAGTCACAATGGCCCTAATTCTCAGAATAAACTAAGAATGTAATATTAGAGAATGTGGCTTTAAGGAGGTTTTGATGTATTTGTTCCTTCTAATCCAAAAAGTTTCTTGTCTCAAATATTGAGATCTTTTAAAGATGGTGTGATTAAGTAACATGACCAAGTTTAGTTGAAGTAAATAGATAATAGTGGATATTATCTTAGACAAGTTGCTTGTGGTCAAAGGTTTGGCTCTTGGAATGTGGAAGGACTATCCTTTTAATGAATCACAAGGACAACAATCTCAATAATAGCTAAGAATATAAAGAATATATTAAGAAATATCTTAATGATAGGTGAGATATGAAAGGATGTCTTAATGGTAGATTGGATAAATGTAAGAGAAAAAAGATGGTAGTTGTTTGTTAGGGCAACAACCTAGAAGTAAAGGAAGTTGGAAGTAAGAGTTATCTTACTTCACACTTTATTTTGTATGCAATCTTTGCTGATGTTAAGTGTTGGGACTTCTTAGTTCTTTTTATTCAACAAGTTATGGACTCACTCACATTTATTTGTAGGTTTTGAAGTTCAATGAAGTTTTTGTGTTTGGGAGGAATAGATCATATTGTTGTTGTTGATATTAGGATTTTAAAACTCCTAACTTTCATCTTTAGATCTAAATCTAGACTTTATATTATTCTTACTTGTTGTTAAGTACATTTTGAGTTTAGAATTTATTTTATACCTTAAATTGATGTTTTTAAAGATACTAATATTGTGTTTTCTTGCTGAGTTAGATCTTTGATAGATTAATTTTGTGATTTCATGTATTTAAAAAGCTTAAGGTATTTAAAAGAACTATTATATTGTTGAGAGGTGGTTTGTAAGAATAGAAGTGATCTTGAGGTGGCAAATCTGATACAAGATACTTATATACTTTATAAGATTAGTGAAAAGTATTAGAAGTGAGGTTAAGAGTGTTTTGAGAGAGAAACCACTTATTTATTTATAAGAGGGCATTCTAGGATTTGAAGGCAGCAACACATTCTTATTGATTTTGAAAGATTAAGGATTCCTTCTTTCTAACCTTTTTGATACATCTCTTTTTTAGATATGGCATTAAGTGAAGGTGAGGGCTTTAGGATTATTAAGAAGTTTAGAAGAAAGAATTTCTATCATAGGAAGAAAGAAAAGAAACCTCAAAGTTAAGACTCAATACTCTATTCATATCAAAGAAGAAGAAACTACTCAAATCAACGAGGTAATATCAAAACTTGCTTCATTTGTAACAAAGTAGGACATTTTGCTCAAAATTATTATAGCGGTAAAAAAATAAAGAAGAAGAATACAAATAGTATGCAAGATGAATTTGGAGGATAAGATTATATATTTATCATAACAAATGGAACCTCTATAGTGGCTATGATAAAATTGATTATAAACTTAGATTATTCTAGGCATATGACACCTTATAAGTGTTCATTTGATACTTATGAAACTATTTCAGCATCAAATATGATTTTGGCAGATAGTAATACATGTGAAACCATTGGAATTGGTTCTATTATGGTGGAGGTGGTTGTAAATAGACAAACCAATAGAATAAGAATCAAAGATGTCCTCTATGTGCCAAATATGAAGAAAAATCAACTTTTGATAAATAAACTTGTAATGGGAGGTTTTATGATTCAATTCAAAATAAATGGGTGTTTTGTGAGAACATTGAGTGGAAACATAGTTTCTAAGGGCTTTAGACAAGGACATTTGTACTATCTCAATTATAAGAAGGTCAATAGAGTAGAGGTAGCTGCATTTATTATGTTTATATCATATCAAGACAAATTGAATATATGATATTGTCATCTTAGCCATTTGAATGTAAAGAACATGATAGAACTTAAGTCTATGGTAAAAGGTTTAGATCTTAGCAAAACAAGCCAAAGTGCAATACAACTTGCATGTAAAAGATGCATACAAAGGAAATAATAAGGAGCTTCATTTCGAAATGGTATAATAACTTGTGCTATAAAGTTATTAGAGATTGTCCATTTTGATATATGTGGACCTATAAAGACCACAAGTATTAGAAGAGCAAGGTATTTTTTTACTTTTATTGATGATTTTTCAAAAAATATTTGGATTTATATTCTTAAAGCTAAAAAAGAGTGCTTTTAAAAGTTTAAGGAGTTTAAAATATTTGTTGAAAAACAAAGTTAGTGCAAGGTGCTGTATATGGATAATAGAAGTGAGTACATGTCTAAGTAATTTGATGTTTATTTGAAGAATAAAGAAATTACTAGACAAACAACAATTCTATACATTCTATAACAGAATAATATTGTTGAAAGGGCAAATAAAACTATTGTAGAAATGGCAAAGAACATGCTTCATATTCAAAACCTTGATTATGAATTTTGGATAGAAATTGTGGTAAATACAATATATATAAGGAATAAATGTCCAATAAGTGCTTTTGCATTAATAATCTCACAAGAAGCTTGGAGTAGGAAACAACCTTGCATTTTACATATGAAGACATTTGGATGTATTGTATATGCAAAGACACCAAATTGTATGAGGTTCAAACTTGATCCAAAAGATACAAAGTATATTTTCTTGAGATATTGTGAAGGTACCAAGGTATATAGGCTAATGTGTTTGGATACCAAAAAGATCATTAAAAGTTATGATGTTAGATCTTTGGAGTATAGAAGTACTTATGAGCACTTGGAGATGTGTCTAAGTAGAAATAATGGTATGTTTGTGGACACATCTTTAAATTTAGCAAATAAAAAAGAAGAAGATGATGATAATAAAGATGGTAGAGATGTGAATTAAGGAGAAGAGTTTAAGAAGATGAATAAGATAAAAGCTTTTATAATTGATAAAAATAGTAATGAAGAAAATGAAGATGGTAGAGGTATAAATGAATATGAAAATTTAAAGAAGATTGAAAAGATGAAAGCTTCTATAATTGATAAAATTAATAATAAAAAAAATAAAGATGTTGAAGATTATGATGATGATGATAAAGAGTATAAATCTTTGAATGAGAAAAGATAAGTTTTAAGAGAAAAGAAGGTTATGCAACAAAGTAAATCTTCTTCTTCAAATAAAAGAAGATATCCTTTGAAAGAAAGAACACTTAGTAAATGGTAGAAGAATCATATTTTTCCTCAAGTAAGTGAAAAATGTGCTAATGTTGCACTTGTTACTAATTTATTGATATTATGTGATGCAATGAAGTCCACGGAGGCTATGAAGTGGGAAAAAGCCATAGAAAAAGAGTACAAATTTTTCATAGATAATGGAATATAGAAATTGATTCAACTTCTATCAAATCAAGCTTCAATTGGTTCAATGGACATAAAGATGCATCAAATGGATATAAAGATGGTTTTTTTTGAATGGAGAATTAGAAAAAGATAACTATATACATTTATTCAAAAAAAAGTAAATAACATCTTATTTTAGATATAAAAGATAGAAGGTCATTAACAACTTATATGTTCTTTGTTGGAATGGGAGCAATTTCATGGACTTATAAGAAGCAACAATAATTGCAAGGTCCACAATGGAGATGGAATATATAATAACAAGTCATATTGCAATAGAGACAATATGGTTAAGATAAGCTTTGAAGGACATTTAACATTATTTCATAAGAAAGAAGATTGAAATAGGAGTAATTGACATGAAGTATTATGCAAGGAAAGACATACTTGATGATTTGTTTATAAAAAAAAAAATTAAAAAAAAAAAACAAACAAAACAAAAATGTCAGTAAAAAATAGGTATCACATATTAATAAAGGCATTAGGTTTGAAAGCCTTTGACCAATAGCAAAATAGGAGTGTTGAAATAAATAAATAACAATAAATATTTTCTTAGATAAATTGCTAGTAGTCAAAGGCTTGGCTCTTGGGATGTGGAAGGACTATTTTTTTGATGAGTCACAAGCATAACAGCCTTGAGAATAGGTAAGGGCATAAAAAATATGCTAAGAGATGTCTTAATGATAGGTGAGATGTGAAAGGATGTTTTAATGGTAGATTGGATGAATGTAAGAAAAAAAAAGATAGTAGTTGTCTATTAGGACAATAATCTATAAGTAAAGGAAGTTAGAAGTAAGAATTATCTTACTTCACACTTTATTTTGTATGCAACTCTTGCTGATGTTAAATATTGAGACTTCTTAGTTCTTTTTTTTCAACAAGTTTGAACTTTTATGAAAGTAAGGGAAAATTTACACTATGCCTATTGGTTGAGAGGTGAAAAAAATTTAGCAATTTGATTGGTAGAGAGAGAAAGTTTGATCTCTTGGCCTTCATACTAGAATCCAAAGTTCAAAGGTAAAAGGCCTCTAAAGTGCCTATATAGCAATACTTTTTGGTAATTTTGGTGCCAAGAATTTGGACTCTTGCCAAGAGTTTAGATGTACCCAAAATAAAATCCAAAACTCTTATCAAGTGGCTGAATTTTTTTTACTAAAATATTCAAAATTTTAACAAAATCAGGACCGTTAGATTGAAGCTTTAGAATAAATTGTAGATTGTGAAAATTTTCAATAAATGGAGTGATATAAGAAGTATAAATTAGATTGGAGACAAACAAAAGATATAGGTCATGAGCGGTGGACTTGGCTTCTTGGCCTTTATACTATGAGTGGCCAAATGACACTTATAATATATTTTAATGGACTTCTTTCTTTGCTTCTTGAACAAGAATGAGAGGAGTTTAGACCATAGCCTCTTGACTAAAGCAGCATAGTGTGAACCAGCCCTAAAGTTGCTATATCTAAAATATTACATGCACCAAGCTTATAGGACAAAAATGATAAATTTTTTTAAGCTTTGATAAAACTTTTAGATATAAGTTATTCATATAGAATCTATTAATGTGAAAGAATTAGATTATAAGAGTATTTTTATAATAAGAAGAAATAATATGTGACAAGTTACAAATCTTTCAAATTTCTTAGATATCAGTCCCTTTTAGAAGGACCAATGCGCTTCCACCACAAATTGAGACTAAATTGTAAGTTTGCCTTCTAATCCACAATTTTGTTGAGAGCATCAAATGCTTGAATCACTCTCTATACTATTTACTATAGCTACAATGTTGGAGTTTAGTCGCAAAAGTACTATTTATCTTCCTCCTTCTCTTTTGAATATAAGATATAACTAGATGAATACATACACTTAAAATTCTTTCCTTTTCAACATGTTATTAGCACAACACTCTTATATTGATTTTTAGTTCTTCTTTGTTGATTTCTTTTTTATAATTTTCTTTATTTTTTTTGATCTTGAGCTCTTTTGGTCCAATTTAGGTTTGTTCCTACTCATCTACTTCAACTTTGAGATTTCATTCATAATTTTCTTGTTTTGTGATTTTGTCTTTAATATTATTTTTTGTCGTGCAAATTTGCTACATCAACTAATTTGATGCTTATTCCTACCTTGCTTAAATTTTGATCTTATAACTTCAAACATTGGCTCTCATTTTTCTTTTTTAATTTTATTTTCACAATATATTTTTTAATTTTGAATATATATATATATATATATATATATATATATATATTTAAAACTATCTATTGATAATTTTTTGTCTTTTATTTTTCATTGCTTAATCTTTAAACTTTAATAATTTCTATTCTAAATTTTCTTTATTTTTCTATAATTTTTATCTTTTATTATAATCTTTGCTTTATCTTTCTAAAATTTTAATTTTAACTATCCCTTCATTCTATATTCATCAAAATAAATGATTTTACATCATTTGCTTCTTTTATTGTAGTTACTTTTGTAGAAACTTCTTTGATTACTATAGCTAATAAACCTCCATGGCTTCAAGCTCTTTTCTTCTTGCTATTAATTATTAATAGAGGTAATTATCTTTTATAGGCAAAAATAGTAAAAGCTAATTTATTTACAAAGTGGCTTTCAAATATAATTCAATTTGAAGAACTTTCTATTGTAAGTGTTTCAGTTCCTATTCCTATTCATTGGAAAGCATTACTTCTTCATTGCTATCACCTTGCTCTTGCTCTCCAATACTAATACTTGAAATTTGAGGATTTTGCTGAACTTTGGAAAAAGCTTAGATATAGGTTTGACCATCAAAAGATTATTTTTTTATGGACTTTTCTTGATTAGATGTACTTACAAGTATTAGATTTTCTAATTTTAACTACTTTTAATAATAAAATATACTATATTATCTTATAATTATAATTATATAAATAAACCATCTCAGAAGAGGAAACAATTGAAAAAATCATTTCTACTTTTCTTCCATCATCTATTGTGCTTGCACAACAATATCAAAATATAAAATTTTAAAGCCACTTTGAACTCGTGTTCCATCTACTTCTTACGGAAAAACAAAGTAAACTCATCTTGCATAATACAAAGGTTGATCTTGCTGAAACTATGGTTCCAAAATTTTATGCATTTAATGCCTTATAATTAAAGATAGATTACAAAAGTAAGAAAAAGGTGTTTTCAAGCACCAAGGCGGTAATAATCATAACCATCATTATTAATAAGAAAAGAATAAGTATCTAATTACTAATCATGGTATAAGATATCAATTAGAGATGTATTCTTGCTACAAATGTGATATAATTAAATATCTAGTGCATGCATATTAGACTTTTAAAGATTTTGTCAAGATATTCTAGGAAAATCAAAAACTTTGGGCTATGATCCATGAAGTTTATACCATAGATGCATCTATGGACCCATTTGAAAATAATGATCTAGAGGCTTATATGACTACAAAAATTTATATTGATGAGTCTCATGATGCACTCATAGACTCTCCAACAATACATATTATCTTGCGAGATAAAATATTTTTTGCTACCAATAAATTTTCAACTTAGCAAACTAGAAATTTGATGACCATAATTGGATCAAATGTATTTTGATTTCAAGAGGGATTAACGGTGGTAATATTATCTGATGGCTCTATCAATAATACAAATATATAATATTTACTCTCTAAACCTCGGAGTCTAATTAACTATCAAATTGTGTTTACCAATGGTTTTTATCTCTCTATTGCTATTTTAGATAGGCAAGAGGTTTTGATTTTTACAAAGAACAATAAAATTATTAAAAAGTCTATGCTGCCGCAAGTGATTTATACCAAATTATAATTCAACCTTTAGCTATATCTTCTTTTGTATCATTTACCAATCAGAGTTATATTTCTCTTTGGCATAAATAATTAAAACACCTAAGATTTACTTTATTTAAGAAAATAATTTTATATTTAATTAAACATAATTTAAGACCTACAATTATAGATTCTATGGAATTATACCAAACATGTATATAAGGCAAAATAATTGTCCGGCCTTCAATTTGGAAATTCCTATAGGAATTACTATGAATACTTGAGCAGCTATATGGAGATATTTGTGGTCCTATTAATCCATTATTTTGCCTATATTTTCTAATCTTTGTTCATGCATCAAGCAAATAATTATATGTTTCATTACTATCAACATAAAATATAATATTTGCTAATCTTTTCTCCATGTTTATTCATTTTTAGGTATATTTTTCTAATTATCCTATCAAAATATTGCACATTGACAATGCTAAAGAATTTGGATTAAAATCTTTTAAATATTTTTGTATTATAATAGAGATTGAGTTAACATATTGTATTCTATATGAACAGGCAAAAAATAAACTTATAAAGTTATTTATCAAACATATTCAACTCATTACTTGAGTACTTTTCTTTCAAATAAATTTATATACTATGGCATTAATCCACCTTTGTCCCTCCTCTCTTGAGATTGCTTCACCTTGAGACTTGTTTTCAAATTGTATTTCCAATGTCTCTCACCTATATATATTTGATTATCATGTGTAGATTCCAATACTAGAACCTCAATGGCATATGATTGGAGCTCATTGACAAGAAGGTATATATATTGAATTTGATTCATTGAATATTATCCGTTTTGTTAATCCATCAAGTGGTATATTGCTGCATATATATTTTACTAATTGCCATTTTGAAGGAGGAATTATCAATCAACAAAATATTGCTATACTTGTATTTAAAGTACCAAAAATATTTACGATGAATCTTGATCCTATAACATCTTTGGCTAAAATTGAAATTACCAAGATTTTGCATTTGAAGCGGATTAAGGACTAGGCACTAGATGGCTTTAATGATGTACCTTAAATTATTAGAGTTCCTATCAATGAGGCTTAGAATGCACCTACTTGTATTGCAGTGCCTTAAGTTGCCATAACTATGAAGAGAACTTGTGAGCCAGATAAAACACCACAGCCAAAAAAGGCCATGATAATTATTGATCCTGTTCAAAATAATATTGTTTCTACAGATACTATCAAAATTATCTACTGTGATCCCAAACCTAGAACCATCAAGGATGCAATGCATCACCCTGACTGGTAGAAAGCTGCCATTAACTTGTAACTTGTAAATTTACATGTTAGTTGCATGATCGACCCGATTTACATGTTAGCTGTATTCTGGTCACATTCGAATGGGTGGTTCAGTCGAACGTACTTTCGACTGTCACAATTCTCTATCTAACACTGTTCACAATCGATCCCCCTTTAGTGGGTCGACTCTACTGGACTGAACTTGTCCTATACGGGTGTCTCCTTCGACCAGTCTTAACAGCTTCTCTGAGTCGAGGTATGAGTTCAACCAATACCTTACTGGGATCTGTCTTCCCAGATCTGCGCTCAAACCTACTCATCCCATATCAAAAAAACATTCGAACAGCAAATGATCAATAATTATAGGGGATTTGACCCCTACTTTTACTTCTGGTTGATAATGTACAAAGAAAGTACCCAATCTATACTGGCCGGACTACCAGCATTGATCTTACACGACTACCAATACTCTTATGGTCGATTATCCTACTCCTAAGCCGGTGTTCCTACTTCGCACTCGATCCTCTACTGTTCGGATCCAAGAGAGTCTATCCGGGTCTTTAACAGTCCCCTGAACAGTCACTAACAGACTGTTCTTCGAGAGAAAACACTTCCCGATTCAGTTAACACCCGTTTGGGAACAAACCCTGACCATACTCTTAACCCTGAACCGATACTAACAGTCAAGTCGACTCGAATAATGAGCTCGACTTCCCAAAACTGGGGGTTAATTCTCCCGTTAATATTACCCCCCTCGAGTTCTGCCCTCAGAACTTGCCTAAAAACAAACGAGGTTCCTAATTTTTAATTTTTTCTAAGTTTTCGTTCTACCACTCCCGAACAGCTACGACCCACTACCACTCAACCGATTCCGGTGCTAAGTGGTTGCTGCCTAGGTCCTCCGCCTCCTGCTGCTCTGGCTCTTCAGGGTCGACATCCTCCAATTCAGTATCGCTCCATTACTTTGTATCCGGATGAGCCTGAATCATCCGGTCGAGTTGACGTTCGATCGCTTCCAGGTCTTCACGTAAACCCGTTATGTACTGGGTGATGTTTGCCTTCCTACCATTGATGTAGGCTCGGATGGTTTGGCGAACTCGACTAAGAAGGTTGGCGCGAAGGGCCTCCACTTCAACTTGAAGGTTGGCCAGTTCGGCTAAGGTCGATTGAGCCTCCCTTACTCCACTGGAGCGTACCTCGTTGAGCTGCTGTCGAGCATGGCGAGCCTTCTCCACGTCGGATTCGAGAGTCCGGCACCCGCTATTGGAGGATTCGACGTTCCCGATCTCACCCGACTCCTCGAAGGGTCAGCTCTTCCTTAGCAACCTGTCGGCGGGTTCGTTCCCCCAGAAAAGTCCCCTCGGAATCTGCCGCAAAAGGTCGATCTTCGCGGCTCATATCTTCTCGGCCATTCGATCTTGCCGCTGGGCGTAGAAACCGGGCAGCTGTTCCACGGCACGAGCGCACTTGACGACGTGGTTCAAAGTTCGAACCTCTGTCTCCTCCAGCTTCTTAGTCGGTTGGCGATACATCGGATGTCTCGCCGTTGGCTGCTCTGGTTCGAGAGCCGTCGCCTGATCTGCTACTGGCTCGACTGGCGGTGATGGTGTCCGCCATGATAGTCTCGGCGACTCCATCCGTGCCTTCCCTTTGTCCCTCCTCTGGACAGGAGATGTGTCCCGAACTGGTTCGATAGGGGTTGCCTGCACTACGCTAGGCTGGACGCATCCCTGGTAGAGCTCGGGTGGCACAGCCGGAACAATATCTAAGCAGGGTAGATTAGGGAGTGTCGCTTCCATTACCTCAGGGTCGGATGGAGTCGATTCGATTTCCTCGCGCTCCGAGGAAGTCCGTTCGACCGCCATGTCAAAGATCAGCGATCGTTGTGGTTGCGGGCGACCACCTTGCTCTGCCTCCCGTCTCGATTGTCGAGTCTCTCTGATTGGCGCGAGTGGTTGGACGGCTGCACTTCGGAGTGGACTCCGTGACTGCGTGACAGGGCCGACGGGTGTCGACAGTCTCCTTGATCGCTCGACCCTTCGGGTCTCCCGTGCCAGGGACGTCTTTGTTCGAGTCCGCTTGCTGGGAGGTTCCGAATGCCCGGCTTGTTAGAGGGCTCGACTTTAGATGGCGTATCGACCCGCCTCTACCTCTGGACTATTCGACGGTTCCAACTTCTCACCTGACAGCTCATCGTCCGACTGTATCACATGCATTAGATTCCTTAATCTCCTTTCCCTCGTTAAGTTCCTTCTCATTTTCGAATACATTCATATCATCAACATAAGAATTTTCACACACTTGATTCTATGCAACCCTTTCTTTGGTATCACAAGACAAGATAAATAATTGTACCTCTTTTTCTTCTTCTATATCATTTGCATCTACCAAAGCTTTCATTATCATTACTTCAGATGTCATCTACCTCTTCTTACCTCTTCTTTTTAATGACATCAATGATGTCTATACCAAGAACCTCCTTTAAAGATAATTCAATTTTGGCATCTAAAATCCTCTCTTTAAGAATACCTTTCATATCAACAAAGGATTTAATATCCAACTTCAATTTAAATATTGGATTTTTGGTCTTATCCTTCTTTGAATCTTCTTTCTCATTTTCCTTCTCCCATTTTTCTTTAGGTAATGCAATGTTCTTACCTGGATAGGAAAAAGAAGGCCCTGACTCCATTGGAGTGGTAGTTTACTTCTCTTGATTTTTATCCATCAATCTTTGGTTCTGCCTCTTATTATTGGACTTCTCTATTCTCTTCTCTTCTGCAATCCTTCCTCTTTTAACCTCAACCATAGCCTCTTGGATCTCATCTTTCTCTTCATTAACTTCCAAGTAAGTTTTAATACTTGTAGCATCTATTGGATCACTCCATCTACTCTTCTCCCTAATAATGTGTGCACCCCTAAGCATAATCTTCTTATTAGGAATTGTAGAAATCCCTACATTTTCCATTTCTACAATAATAGGATATGCACTTCCTTCTTTAATCATAGATGTACCACTAGAACTTCCTATGTGACCTTGTACAAGTTTCTTCATTCCACCCTTGTCGAAATTTAATTCAATAGGTTCTCCAGTTGCACTGAGTCTTACCTTACCTTCTTTGAAGAAGATTATCCCTTTCTTCAAATCCTCTTTATAAGCTAAGCAATTTCTCTTATCATGGTCTTCACTATCACAATACATGCATCTCTTCACCCATTTCTTGATTTTTGTTGGAAATTTAGGAGAATTCACTTTCTTTTTTTTCCAATTCATTGAACTTGATCCTTAATTCCCTCATATCCTTGACAAGTTCTTCAAGAATTTCATTGGAAATACCTTCTTTTGGAACTAATACTGGATCAATAGAAATTGTTGAAGCTACTAGGATAAGAATAGAAGCCATTCTTGACTCTACAACTATACCTCTTTTAGCCTTTATCCTCTGCTGCTCTGTGATTGTTTCCATAGCTTTCTTAACTTGTTTCCAGTCATTAGTAAGGTATCTTTTGCCACTTCTATTAATCAAAAGTAGAAACAACTTATCTTATAAATCTCCATCAACCGCTTGTAAAAAAATTCTACCTTCTTGTTATCAAGCAATTACCTATCTACTATAAGAAGCTGAAAAAATTTCCTTTCAAATTCTCCAAGCAATTCCTTAGGATCCATTTGCTTTTTAGGTTGTTGTTCTATCCATTTGAAGGATGTTCTCTTGGTCACCCTTTTTGAATCTTCTTCATAAAACTCTTCTCTTAAAATTTCTTCATACTTATCTCAAGAATTTATATTATCTCTGTATAAACTTTTGACTCTTTTTTTGATTTTAGGAATGCAAGCAAGTATAAAATTCAAACACATCCTTTTATAGGAAATTTGATATATTTCCATTTCACCTATATAGATTTTAAGATACTTGGATATGTTTCTTCTTTCAAATCTCTTTATTTGATTGATGATAGATTGTAGAGCTTTAGAAGCATTTTTCTCTTCCATTTGCATGTATTGCATGCTCAATTGTTCGTGTGATTGTTTCTCCATATATTTTGAAAATGCTTTCAACATCTCCTCAACATTCTCAGATTCTCTTATTTCCTCCATTTTATTAACACTTAATAGCCTTGAAGAATCTCTCAGTGGAAGTACCGAGTTGTCATCGTGTTGGAGAAAGCCCTCTTCAAAAAATCACTTGGATCCTGGCTGCCTATGAAGCAAAGAAAAAGAAGACCAGTGAGGTATCTTTACTTATACCTTAGTGATTTCCTTCAAAATATCTTGTTTATCAATTTCTTTGTTCCTTTAAGATTTCTTCACAAATTTCTTATAAATTTTTAATTCAAAATTTTCTTTGTGCCCTAATATTCTCTTGTAGATTTTCTATAAATTTTCAATTCAAATTTCTTTAGTATCTTGAGATTCCTTCATAGATTTCTTTAGAGATTCCTTTGGAGCAAAATAAATCCATTCAAGATCCAAACAAAAGATGAAAGAGGAAAAGTATTTTATTTCAACCATAAAAAGATTTAAATAGGCGGTTTTAGTCAATATTTGGATAATATCTGATATATGCTAATACTCGCCTGATACTCGCCTGATATTTGATTGATACCCAGATCTCACATATTCCATAATCTTAAGATTTTTTATTTAATATCTTAAAATCTTAAGATTTCTTATTTGATATCTTAAAATCTTAAGATTTTTTATTTGATATTTTAGAATCCTAAGATTTTCTATTTGATATCTTAAAATCTTGAGACTCTCTATTTGATATCTTGAAATCCTAAGATTCTTTGTTTATATTATAGCTTTAGAACTAATCTATTCTATCCCTATTCACATTGCAACTTTAAAATTAGTTCTAATTTATCTTTGCTTACACTATAGTTTTTATACATACTTATTTGATTTTGATGCACTTGCTGCAAGTGCATTACGACAACGGGTTGGATTCATTAGCACCTTCTTATGGAATAAGCATTATTGTGATTTATTCCCTTATTTGAAAAGAAATCATCAATTTTAAGTAACTTTGAAGCTTTCATTGAAGCATTTATAAAAGCATTTGGAAAAATTAACAAGACTTGTTGGACAGCAGCCAAGATGTAAGTATTATAGGAAACGATGTGCTTTACATTAGTCTATGCATCTGATTTTAAGCAACTAATATGCAATATCAATTGGGATGAAAAAGTCTTATTAAGTCAACTCTATTAGAGATTAAGAGACAATGTGAAGGATTTGTTATTGTTGCTTCCGGATCCACAATTGCTTATTAAGGCTATCAACCAAATCATGAAATGTCATAATCAACTATTCGAACATTGTCAAGATTAACGTTCATAGACTTCAACAAGACAATACGCAATCTGACACACTCTTGTTACATTAGCAAATATTCTAAATTCACATTCAAAAATAAAAAATATATAACTTAATGTAATATGTTTTAAACTTCTTAGTCTACAAGAAAAGAAGTATTAGATGGAAGAAGGTCTATGTTTGTATTGTTGAGAGAAAGGCCACAAGGCTTGTAATTATTCAAAGAAACAAAATCAACTCATCACCAAAATCAGAAATACAATCATTTAAAAAAATAAAGATGTTTAGCCATGGTAGAGAGTATGGAGGTAAATAATTCAATATTGCAAAATTATTTAGATTCTTCTCTTTTTGCTTAGTCTTCTTATTGCTTTATAATTTCTTTGTATTTTTATCCTTAGAAGCTTTAAGCAATTGCCTTGTTAGATTCACAAGCATCCGCTTGTTTCTTAAATGAGGCATTTGTTAAGTTTCTTGAAATTCACCTAGTACAAAAATCTAACCATATTCATATAGAAATAATAGATGGACAATTCTTATCCTTTGATAGTATCACCTATAAAACAATGCCTATAAAAGTGTCATTTATAGACCATAGCAACAAAATTATATTCAATGTTATTAGAATTTCTTCAAATCCTATTATTCTTTGATTTTTTTGGTTGAAAAAATATAATCCATCTATAGATTGGAGGTTGTGAAGAATGACATTTTCAATTGAAATTCCTATAAGAAAAATTCAAAAAAAGTCACAAGTTGATAAGCCTTTATTTGTTGGAGTAAGAATTTTTATAAGTTTGGCCAAAGAAGGTACACTATTTGTTATTTATGTGACTCCAACTAAAGAAGATATAAATTCATCAATAATTCTTCAAAAATAATATAGCAAATTTTAAAATATTCTCCACAATATAAGCATAAATCTTCTTGATGACGTTAAATCTTTTCTTATTTGGTGAGAGATTTAAAATATATTACCTCAATTTATATTGATTCTAGCTTAATTAAATAAGTTTTTAAAAACTTAGGAATTATTTTTATTAACTAATTCATTCTTTTCTAACCAAATCTATATTTCAAATGCCTTTCAAATAATCAATTATCACATGTAATGGTTTGAGTAATAAATTATTCCAAAGAATTTATTTTTAACATTGTTAGTAATAAATTCTTGACATTATCCTTCAATCTATAATGAAATTGATTGATAAGGGTTTTATCATTTTATTCTATATCGTAAGTAAGATTTTAGAATTCTACAGCATATATTGTGATTAATCGTGATCTTTATTGTAAAAATAAGAGCTTGATCTCTACTATTTTTTTTTTATCACTTTCTCCAAATATGGCCATAAATATTTCAAGGAATGAATTCAAATCATAAAAAAATTATGAATCCGTTTCCATCAAAGACACAAATAAAAAAAGAGTATTTTTTGATAGAAGTGCACCTATGAATCCAACTTGAGTAAATCCATTAGGGTATTGGAAAGGATGCAACCTTAGATATAGCTTAATTTATTGCAAAAATCCTCAAAATTTTAATCTTGTTCCATCAAACTTCTCAAGCATAATAATTTTTGCCTCCTTCATGCTTATAGAAGCAAAATTTTTTGGATTTGATTATAAGACTGATTTACTTGCTTCTTTCAATTATACAACTTTTTGGTATAGGCTTTGGACTTTTTTTTATAGATGTAGGAATAGTGTTTCAATGATTGGCATAAGTGATTCATGAAATTTCTACCATAAGAGTATTAAGAAGCTCTTGAAGATTTGCGATAGTTGCAAATCTATTCTCACTTCTATTAAATGTAGCATCTATGATCTTTTCTTCTATTTTAGACAACTTAATAATTCTACAACTCAAATTAAAAAAAGATAATCTACAACCTCTAATATCAAATAAAAATTTTTGCAAAGAGAAATAATCTACTCTCTTTTAGAGAAAAAATCAAGATTAGAAAGCAAAGAATGTTAGTTTAAAGGTGGATAGTCTACAATCTTCAAATATAATAATAGAAGTGAGATAATTCATTTATTTTTTAAACACAAAATAAAAATAATAAATCTTTATTTTTATCAAATTCTCAAAGATATGAATCATAAAAGAACAAAATATCAATATACTCTCATATCATTCAAAAGAATAGAAAATTACTCAAGGATGGAATAATATTAAAATTAAAATGATTATTGCCAAAAAAAAATTTAAAAAAATAAAAAAAACTAGAGACTCTTAAAATAAGACTAAGAATAAAAAACACATTGATAAGAGTGAAAAGGGCTTCAGTCTTGTTTTTATATATACTATCTACCTAAGAGCTATGTGGCGGTGTCGGAGTAGAGAGAATTTGCCTTAAGAAAGCGTTGGGCTTCTAGCTGTCACTAATTTCTCAATCAAGCTTCAAAAATGAGGAAAACTCAAAGTTTATATATATATATTTTTTTCCTTTTTGATAAATTACATCAAATACATAAGCCTCAAGTAACTAACAACATCCAAAGTATGATAAAATCCTTTAAAACCTTATATATCTTTATGTGGAAATTTTTCCGAACTTCAACATCTCATATCTCCTGATCCAACTGTCCAAACATGGTAAAAATTTACATGAAATACTGATGTATTCTTCTCAACCTCTACAACAATTTTCAACTGCAAATTCATTGCGGATCTTGAGATATCTTGAAAATCCTAACAGCCGCTTCAAACCCTTGTCTTTTTACACCTGCATACAAATTTCTTCATATCTCACAAACTATAAGCTCAAATTCCATGAAATTTGTATGTATAGCTTCTTAACACAAAATGTCACATTCTCCAAGAAGTTTGAGCCAAAATTTCGTCTGAAAACTCAAGTTATGGCTCAAAGCATAACTATTAACAACACGGTGTGCTTACTGCCTTGGAATTGGATGCGCTGTTTTCAACTCTTCATATCTCCTTCGTCTAAACTCAAAACTTAAGAATTCCTTCGTAACAAACGTAGATCTTGAAATCACCTTTCCAACCGCACTATCCGATCTCCAAAAGCCTTCGTACAACTCAACAAAATTCCAGAAGAGTGACAGTATGTATGAAATCCACTCTTTAACTTTGAAGAAGTATAACTTCTTCACCCTAACTCCAAATCGCCTAAAATTTCCTCTCAAACTATACCCAAAATCCTAAACTTTACAACCCTACCTCTTAAATTGCAAATCCCCTCTTTGAAGTTGCCAAAAACCCCCTGTTAAGGTCGCAGGCAGCCTCCTCAAAGCCCATTGGGCATGGTATTCGACCAATAGGGATGAAGTTCCCTATTCCTTGCCTTCATCCGACCATGGCTTGATTTCATCGCTCCCAATTAGCCTCTTACTAGCTTAAATTTTCATCCTTAAGTCCCCACCTTCTCTCAAGGCTTCATACTAAACATTTAGATCTTATAATTTTTAAATACCATAACTAAAATAAGTAAAATAAAGTAAAATAAAGTTTCTTCTATCAACCATTTTTAATTTAATTTACTAACGATTCTAACACACATCTAGATTCATAAACATATAATATATTTTAACTAATTTTTACATACTGTAGGTAATTACAGTACGACAATGGTATTCTATAGGACCTCTAACACGTGTCAAACTTACAAGAAAAGTTTTTTATAAGTGTACCACATATTTAACTTGTTCCACAAGCTACCAATATGTACAACATGTGGCTAGCTTTTTGGTCAAGTTTCTAACCTATCAATCACCTATAAACATGTATAAAGGTGAAATTATATTTATGAAACTTCTAGAAAGCTTTTTTATAGAAAATTATCAAATTAATCTATTTTTATGTATTTCTACTTATCCATATTAATTAGATAATTATTAAAATAAATCTCATATCTATGATAAATGCTTGATATCAAGAGCCAAAGTATCATTAATAGTTGTAACATGCATCTCATTAAAGAAACTAGAATCAATAGGTGTCAATATAATAGTGATGTAAAAGCGAAATTACTCTAGCTTTGATAAAATTATATATTATTGATTAAATGTTACCTTTTTTGTCTTTGGTATAAGATATGATTTCCTTGATAAAGTATCAAATAATCTTTGTTGCTTTCCAAGTTAATAAATGATAATAAAGTTAAATCAAGATAATAATATATTTCATCAAGCTTGATGGCAATTAAGAATCTGTTTTGATATAAAATATTTTAAATTCTTATAATCTGTATATATAGCCATGGAATGTATTGCTCCTTCAAACAAATGATGCCATTCTTGAAAAGAATCCATGATAGTAAGAAGCTCCTTATTATAGATTTTATAATTAATTTTGGCAAAAAAAAAATTTTGAGAATAAAATACAATAGGATGGAATTTATAATTTATATTCATTTGTAAAAGTATGGCCTCTAGTGCAAAATCCAAAGCATCGGTCTCCATATAGAATATTTTTATAAAATCTAAATGCATCAAATTTGAAGTTGTAATGAATATTATCTTGAGGTCTTGGAATATCTTCTTTACTTGAAGCCTCCATTCCAACTTGTCTTTGTATGTCAATTGAATAAGAGAGGCGACAACTTTAAAATAATTTTTAATAAAGATCTGATAGAAGCTAATAAATCAAAGAAAGTATTATATGTCTCTTATAATCTTTAGAATAGCTCATTGCATAATTACCTCCACCTTCTTGGGATCCATCATCAAATCCTTAATAGATATAATGTATCTTAAAAATTCTATCTTTGGTTGATGAAATATATATTTTTCTAGCTTGGCATATAGACTTGCATCTTGTAATTTTTATAATACCAACTTTATATATTTTTTTATGTTCTTCTAGATTTTTCAAGTAGATCAAGATATCATCAAGATAAATCACTACAAATTTATTTAAATGCTCTCAAAAGATGTTATTTATTAAATGCTGAAAGATAGCAAGTGTATTTGTTAATCCAAAGGGCATGATATTATATTTGTAATATCTATATCTTGTCCAAAATGCGGTCTTCTATTTGTCTCTCTACTTGATCCATACCAAGTTGTATGCTCTATAAAGATCTTTCTTAGTATAGATGTATTAAACCCCTAAACCCCTAAACCTGCTTAGTTTATATAAGGGCTCTGTTCTGGACAGACAGTCAGACACCCGAACCGAGGGAACCACCCGAACAGGGTGAATCACCCGTTAACATACACCTCGCAGAAGACCCCTTATGTTCAAGGAGGGAGAAGAAAGCAAATACATATCTGTTCTTATTGTCCCCGGTGGCTGCATTTGGAGAACCGGTGGTAATTGTTTTGCAAAAGCAGGATCTACTAGTGGAGGAGGGAGGGATCCGAAGCACACATCAGCATCAGCAAGCACTACCTCAAAGAGAGGAGCTGATCTATCTCCTGCAAATAGTTCCCGATAGGAATACTTCGGTGGCTTCGCTAAGTCCCGAAGTAACTTTGCAAGAGATCCGATAGTGTAATTCGAGTTGGTGGGGAAGATGTCGAGACCATAGTGCGCATGACGTACATCACCGTGTCCGTGTGCAATCATTCCAGTTACGGAAACAGGCAGCTTCATAAATGAATCCATCGCCTTATTCTTGTGAGAGAAATGTGGAGATGCTGTCTTGCTATGGTCCATTTTATCGTGGATGATGCAAAGAACCTCATCCGGTTACTCCTCTGAGTTCTTGCGGTTTCTATAGTACAGAATACGATGGGCCTGTTGGGAGTTCTGGTGTTGCTCCAAATGTTGTATGCGGCGGACCCTCGAGTGCTAGCCGATTTTAATTGATTTAATTGGTCGCATGTTCCGCAGCGGGCAAAGTTATCTCCGCGCTTTTTAGTACAGTATTCGCGGAATTCCCTGGTACGGATTCTACTAAGCCCTACAGGAGACACGGATTCTAGGCCAAATCAGCCGTTTCCATCGTTCACATCAGGCAGGACTGCACTCCAACGAAAGGAGGACGGAAGAGTTTTCGAGACCACCTTCTCACCAGTATCCAGAGTTGTGGTCCTGTGAGGCATTTGATCCGCGACATATCGCGCAAAGTAGCGATGGCCTGCAGAGTATGTGTGCGGGGCTTCTTGGTCCCCGCATATCCGTGATGCTCTGCTCGCGCTCCATCTCTTGCTGCGCTCTGGTGCCGGTAGAAGGTGGAACGGGCGACCCCGATGATGACACGCCATGCTTCTGGGCACACATCAATTCCGTCAAGCGTCATCACATGGTTCCCATTCGAATCCTGGTGGATTTGCCTGTAAACATCGGGCAGAACGTGCTTCTTGAAGTATGTACTTCCATCGCGATGCAGTTCTGAGCGAAGAGCAGAAATCGTCGTCCGCGGAAATGGTTGCAAACAATTCCGCGTACAACACAGCATACTGGAGACAGAGTTGATGGACTCTGATGTTAGAAGAAATTCCTTCTTGGGCGGAGTCCGGCGCTCGCTCCTTTGACGATTGCTATCATACTGTCTGAGACCACTTCGTAGTCCTCGATGATAATCCTTAAGAGCAGCATTGAAAATGCTTCTTTACTCGTGGTCGAATAGGCTCACACCATTGAGGACCTGGTTTATTGGTCATGCTCTTAGAGCGTACATCCAGTACGGGGAAACGTCTTTCTCGCGTAAGGATTCGGCAATGAGAATAGCAACGTGATCATCGCCAAGTGGCCGTCCTCCAATTTCAGAAACGAACTCCGAGTCCACGCTTTGGCATAGTCCTATCCCAACTTCATCACCGCTTCGAATACCAAGACGTGCGAGGGAAGCCCTCGCATTCCGCAACACCGGAAGGTAGGGTAGGTGGTCTCCGTACATGGTCCGCAATCAACACGCCCTCCATCCTGAACACGACACATGCACATGTTTGAGACTGCACGACAAACATAGCTAGGCTCATATTCGTGATTCATGTGAACGAATGTTTCGACTTCCGAAGTCAGCATACGCTCCAATTATCCTCGAGTCGAGGATAACAATCATCAGGAAATAAACTTCCATGGTAACTCCTAAATATTCAGGACATCATCAACGAGGTACTTTAGATTCATGAACTCGTATACTCGACTTCAGGATATCATTTTGTGAATGCATATGCATCACATCCTAACGTTTAACGAAGGCAGTGTGGAATGATGACTGTGCTATCCTTGGATTTGAGGGGCGGTCTAAGGCTAAAAGCATGTATCAAGACTTTGGAGGCATAGATCAAGATCTTGGAGGCGTGGATCTAATGTAGGAGTGGCAAAAACCACCATTACAATAAGCTGCGGCCACGCCTGATCAGTGCTTTTCAATTGCTCCAATCTCAGGTTTGGAATTTTACATTGATAGATCTGGTCATAAGCTTTCCAACGCCGTTTAGAACACTTCAGTCGGAATTAGAACGAATTAATTATGAATTTTGAAAGTCCAACTACATAGTGGGAATTGAATCTGTGAAAATCTAGGAGGCAGTACGCTGAACTTGGATCTATCACTCAAACTTGCTCCAAATTGTGATTTGATATTTTACATTGATAGATCTGATCATTAGCTTTCCAATGCCGCTTAAAACACTCCAATCGGATTTGGAATGAATTAGTTATGAATTTTGTAAGTACTGACTACATAGTAGGAGTCAATTCTGTGGAAATCCAGTAGGCAGCAGCTGAACCTCTAATCACTAACTTGAATTCATTTTAATTTTTATTTGGATATTTTGTTCTTAAAGCCCTTGTTGCTGGCTTTCCAATGTTTTTTAAAAACATTTGAATTGGAGCTATAATGAATTTATTATGAATTTTTGAAATTCAGTTACACCCGCTTGGAATTTGGAACTAACATTTAATTTATTCACATAAATTTATGGAATTGAATAAAGGAAAAATGTGAAACAAAAATTGGGATTGGACTTTAATACAATTGCACTTGAATATCATTTGAAAATTTGAATTTTAAAGGAAATCCATGTGGGTTTTTAAGCCATCCAAGAAATGTACTTATTTGCCTCACAGAAGGAGATATTGAATTCAATATGGCCTGAACCAGCTAGGTTTGAATTTACTCAAATGCTCTTTCTTTCCTTTTGGGAACCACAAAACATAGCTGTCTAAGTGGAATGTCTTGGATTTGAAATGGTTTTGGATCCATAACGCACGTTCCCATTGGCACTGACCTAGCGTGATTGGCTGCTCAATCGCTTGTTAATTTTTTGAGAATCTCTATACTAAATTTTGTGATGTTTGAATGCTCAATTTTGAAGATATGAAAAAATTTACATGCAAATGTTAATAAATAAGGGTTTGAAGCTAGTATTAGGATTTTATTGATATCTAAAGATCCATAATAAATTTACATTTAAACTTTGTTTTGGTAGTTGTTAAGAGTATGTCAGTACTTACTATAAAATTTTGGCTATTTTAAATAATTTGATTAAGAGATATATAGTGTTAGAATTTGGATAAAATCTCTTTCTTTGATAAATAAAATTTTAGTACATTTTATTATATTTGGATATTTTTTTGCATCTAAAACTTATATATATGATATAATTGGTTCTAAAAGATCAATTTATATATAAATTTGAAAATTCTCTCATCTTGCAATTTGGTTGAACAAATTAATAGCAATAAGAATCCCAACACTTTTTTGAGGCAAACTCTTTCTTCTTCAACATTGTTTGGTTGTAATATAATTTTATTTGGAAAAAATTTAATAGTTGAGATATATATATATATATATATATATATAATAGGCTCATCGTACTTTCTAATTATATTTTGTGCTAATATTACTCTGATAGCATTACTCCAATAGCAATGTTTGAAGCATCAATATAGACATGGAGCTTTAAGTCTTAAAGGGATAGAATTAAAATAAAGGCTTTAATATACTTTTGTTTGATTATTTGCCATCCAAATTTGCACTATATTATTCATTCAAATACTTTCCATTTATGCATTAGCTTTGTAATTGGTTCCAAAATTCTTGCATAGTTTCAAATAAAGCAATGGTTGAATTGAACTAGGCCATTGAAAACTTGTATATCATGCATGATCTTTGGTCAAGGCATTAGCTAGATAGCTTTGATTTTTTTCAAGTCTAAAAAAATTTTATTTATTAAGATTATATATCCTAAAATAATATCTAAATATACTAAAAATAAATATTTATCAAGATTGAGGTTAATATTGAATTTTTAATATTTTTAAAAACATAATTTGAGCTTATCCAAGTAAGTATTAAAATCACTATATATACAGAAGTTGCTAAGAAAGACTTGCATAAATTTTCAAAGATAATTCTAAAACACTTTCATGATGACATGTTGATATGTAGCTAGGACATACTTCAGCCTAATTTGCATTACCACCCATATAGAGGCCCTCCATTTTGTGATGAAAGTTGTTTTATACTAGCTGAATAGATAAATATTGATCAAATTATATCCACTTCGAATGTCTATGAATGAATTTAAGAAGTGGCTAGCTACTTTGTCAAGAACATCATCTTTAAATGATAGAAAAAATGGATCCTTTTGAATTGACTAGTTAAATCTATTAAAACTCAATAGAGGTAGAATATAATTACATAAGCAAGTAATACACTCAAGGTATGCCAAACAATGCTTGGAATGAGATGTTCTTCTCCATGGGCTTTTATTTATATTTAGTGTTTCCAACACCATGATTCATTTCAATCTTTAATTCTTACATGGATAGTATAATCTCTACCATCCACATATTTCACATGTCCCTCATATTCTATCTATTCCAAAGCATATTCTATTAACTTCCTATTTAATCATCTATTTATTTTATATGTCTCACATATTATACTTATTCTAAAGTATATTCTACTAATTTTCTACTTAACCATCAACTTTTCTCATATGTTTCACATATTCTATCAATTTTGTAATATATTCTTAAATATCCTATCTAACACCTTTGACTTATAAGTAATCTTATTATATAAGTAACTAAGACTTGTTTTATTTAGATGCTTATAAAACTTATTACAAATCGTTACTAGTACTTCAAATCTATCAATCTTTAATATTTCCACTTTGTAAATTATCAAAGATTTATAATTCTATTGCTTCTATTAGCATTTGATGTTTTTTCTTTATAAATATTTTTTTAAGCACATTTGATATTATGTCTTCATTAAATAATACTTTGAACCTATCTCTCCACTTTTCAACTTTTCATGAATAAAGTGATGTTGTATATCAATGTACTTTGTACAAGAGTAGTGTGTGGAGTTCTTTGCTAGTACTATATATCCTTGGTTATTACACATGATGCTTCTTATTTCTTTTTGAACAAGGTCTATATTTGCTAATAATTGTCAAAGCCAAATTGTCTCTTTGATACAATGGCTAATTACTATATACAAACATCCATTGTGAATAATATAATTGTAGGTTGTTTCTTGTAATTCTACAAAATACTTCCGATTCTAGTAAAGAATATATATCTTATTATAAATTGCTGTTTATTTGTATCTTCTATCTAATCTTCATCATAATATCATCTCAAAATAATATCTTTATCATCAAGATACAACTTGAAGTCTAGAATACCTTTCAAGTATCAAATAATTTGTTTCACTACCATCCAATGTGCTAGCCTAGGCTTAGCCATGAATTAGCTCACCACACTTATTGAGAATGTAAGATCAATTTGTATGCTTGCCATAGCATATATCAATGATCTTATTGCTGCCTTATATAGAATTCCTTCTATCTCTTCTTGAATCTCCTCATATTCTTTATTTGAAAGCTTTAACAACTTAAAATTTATATCAAGTGGAGTTCTAATAGGTTTGTACTCCTCTATATTGAAGTGCTTGAACACCTCCTTAATATACTTGATTTGGCTCATAGTGATGGTATGAATCACATGGTCCTTCACAAATTCAATTCTAAGATAAAAATATATAATTTATCAAGCTCACTCATTTCAAATTGTTTCTCAAGTTTTGACTTGAGTTACTGTAATTTAGCAACATTGCTTACCAAGATGATCAAATCATTCATATATATATGATCACTAACAACAAATATTCACCAATTTATTTGATATATAAAGAATGATTTGCTTGGCTTTTAAAGAAGCCTTCATTTGTGAAGAACAAATCAATTTTTTGATACCATGTCTTTGATAATTGCTTGAATCTATACAATGACTTCTTGAGCTTGCACACAAGGTATTTTTCTCTTTCTTGGATAAATTCCTCAAGTTGGTCTATGTAGATGTCCTCTTCCAATTCTCTATTTAAGAATACAATCTTCACATCTATTTGATGCATTTCTAAGTCCATCGTGGCCCCAATTATAAGCACATATTTAACAGTGGTAAACTTGGCAACAAGAATAAATGTCTCATTAAAATCTATTTCAACAACTTAAAAATATCTCATTGCTACTAGCCTTGTCTTATGGCATATAACTTAATCTAATATATCTCTCTTGGTGCAAAATATATACTTATATCTTACATTCTTGTGATTGTTTGGAAGAAGACTCAAGTTCCATCTTGCATTAGCCATGACAAAACCATACTTCTTATACATGGGCAACTTTATTTCTACATACATGAGTCTATATGCTTTGGTGCCTTTATAATATTCAAGACACAAATACTTTTTACTCTTTGCATCAAGCTTATTTTTTTTTACTTTCAAAATCATTATATATACAATGCATCCAAATACATATATATGTGCAATACACAATTTCCTTCTGCTCCATACTTCTTGAAATGTAATAGATGGTAAAGCTATTGTTGAATACCAATTACGTGTATATATTATATTGGCCATTGCTTCTATCCAAAAGTCAAGCTTGAGATATTAAGCATAGATCATACTCTTTATCATCTCTATAATGATGCGATTTGCATATTCAGCCATTCCATTCTGTTGAGGAGTATAAAGAGTAGATGTTTACTTAATAATACCATGTTGTTTCAAGAAGCTTTGAAATTCCTTATACATAAATGTTTCACTATTATCCAATCAAAATATCTTAATCTTGTACTCCAATTATATTTCTACAAGGGCCTTAAACTCTTTCAATCTCTCAAAACAATCATCTTTAGACTTCAACATATATACCTACATCTTCTTTGAAAATTCATCAATGAAGGTCACAAAGTGCCTTGTACCATCTATAGATGTGGTCTTCATAAGGCCATATATATTTGAATGTACAATCTCCAAGGATTTGATTCTATGCCTTCCTCCCTCATTTGAAAAGAAGAGCCTCTTCGGAATTATCTACAATCTTTCTAAGGTCTATAGAAGCTAAAACCATCTCTATTTTGAACTCATGTAGGTTGAGATTCTCTCCATTAAATTTGTCAATGATTCTAGTACTTTTACCTTCAAATAATGCCAACTTATATTCAAATGAATCTTTCTTATTCCAAATGGATTTAAATAACTCAAATCAATCTTTTCAAGGCCCAAATATACACTTATATACCTTAATCGCTCAAATAAGCTTTTTCAAGATATAATTATATAATTAAACACCTCAATCATTTAAATCAATCTTTCTAGGCTCAAATATGCACTAAAATATATCAATCACTCAAATTAGCCTCTTTTAAATATAAATGTATATTATAGTATCTTAATCACTCAAATAAGTCCTTTCACGGTATAAATAAGTACCTCAATCACTTAAATCACTCTTTACAAGATTCAAACACTCTCTTAAATACCAATTGAACCTTTTAAAAAATAAATATACTCAAAGTACTCAATTTAAATACTTATAAGGTCCAAATATAAAGTTGTGCACCACCAATGTTCCAAGAAGTTCCAAATATGTCCAATGCATCTTTAATGCTTCAAACACCTCCAAGATCAATTTCTAAGCAAACTTGCAACTAAAACTCTACAAATACAACTCACATAAGTGGGCCCATAATCTATTGAAGCTCAATAGAGGTAGAGATATGATTATACAAGCAAATAACATACTCAAGGTATACCAAACAATGCTTGGAGTGAGATGTTGCTCTTTTCTATGGACCTTTACTTATACCTGATATTTTCAACACCACAATTCACTTCAATCCTTGATTCCTGTATAGATGGTATAATCTCCACCATCCATGTGTCCCACATGTTCTTCATGTCTACCTACTCCAAAGCATATTCCACTAACTTCTCACCTAACATTATCCCACATGTTCTACCAATCCCATAGCATATTCTTAAACACCCTCCTTAACACCTTTGACTTACAAGCAACCTTATTATACAACTAACTATGGCTGGTCCTATTAGATGCTTATAAAACTTATCACAACTAGTTACTAGTACTTCAAATCTACTAATCTTCAACAAAGTCGATGATAGTCGACACAAATTCAAAGTTGACCATTCTTTTTTGGAACAACTACAATTGGTAATAACCATGATGCTTCTTCGACTGCCGTGATGAAGCTGGCATCCAACAGTCGATCCAGGTCTTCTTTTACTGCTTTGACGTAATTCGGATTCATCCAATATTAGGTCTGGTGCACAGGTCAAATATCGGAATCAAGTTCAATTTTATGTCCAGCCAAGTTGGCTGGAATCCGCTTCAATTCCTTGTAGGACTAAGCAAACACGTCGCTGTAATCCTTTAATATTTGTTCGGCCACTAAAGCTAGTTTAGGTGGCAATTTAGCATTATTTCGAAACTGCCTACGTTCAGCTTCAGTGCCAACGTTAAGATTCTAAATTGAGTTAGATTCAGCTTCCATCCAAACTGTTATATTCTGTCTTGGGATCTTTAATCGAGCCAGAGTTTCATCCTTTTGAATATCACCCACCGTACGCTCATAGAATTGATCCGGATAGGTTGGACTTGATTGATCTGGTTCCAGGGATTCCTTGGTATTGGATAGCTCGACTGTACTGATAGGAATTAGTTCCTCTTCCATCATGAGTAGATTCAATTCCTGTTGATCGGTTAATCCTTCTGCAAAATTGTAACAGACAAGTATTTTGGGTAGCTTTGGTCGAGGTCCTAACCTAGGATTCACGGGAATGGCTCGAACTGTCCCATTTCCACAAATGGTAACTTGGTGGTTACTTCAGTCATGTGTGACTTTTGCTGCGACCAACCAAGGTTGACCTAAAAGCAAATTATATGCACTATTGATTTCCTTGTTTCGAATGACAGTTAATGCAATAACATAAGGAATACCATGTACCTCAATTCGAACATCTGGAATCAACCCGATGGGGTCGACTAGAGTTTAATCTGCCATTCGCAGATGATAAGGAGCTGGTTTAAATTTAGGTAGTCCCAATTTAATTCGCTCATCTTCGGTGATGATATTTTCGCCCGAACCACCATCCAATTATACATCTCTTAATGTTCCGTATCAATTTGCATCAATAGAATGCGGTCGACTGCTACCGCTTCTAAATCCATGTTGTCTTGTTCGAGTATTCGAACACTGGGGATAGTAAAAATAGATACGTCGGGTACTGAATCGATGGTGCAATGAACTCGTCGAGCCAGAAACTCTGTGATTTCTGGTGCAACTTTTAATAACTGTCCCAAAATAACGGTCATTGATTGGTCGAGTAAGTGAGTACCTATTTCTGCGATATCAGCCTGGGTCAATTCAGGTATCAATGGTTGCTTTTCGTTCGGGTTTGCAGTTGTCACTGTTTGCAAGAGTGGTGGTGTTGTCGGATGATCAAGTTGGTCACAAAACTGTGGAAGTTTGATCCAGTTGGGTGATGTTTTGTCAGACGTGGAGTCAACTGTAGAATGTGCTGGCTCTTTCTTGGCCTCTTCTTCCTCGATTTGCTTGAGTTCCAGGAATATAGTATCTCAAAGGTGTTCTTCTATCTTCCAGTCTTCTTTTGACTTAGCACGTGTGGGCTCTCGACTAGGCAGAACCGTATCTTCAGAGGATCTTTGCCGAGAACCTCGAGTGGTTACAACAGCCGTGGATGGTTCTTTCATACATGAGTTAGTGAAGTCCTTGATCGTGACGGATCCGACGTTCATATCCGATCTGCTAGTCTGCTGTTTTCCTTGTTCGGCCATTTGTGGAATTGCTACTCAAAATTTACAATACTGCTGGACATGTCCTTTTTGAAGACACATATTGCAGACCATATCTGGCTCCTCCTTTAGTGGAGTAAATCCTGTTGTTTGGGGGATATATGTCCCGTAGGGGGACCTCTCTCACCTTGAGTTTCTACCCCATGTACTCTGATTGTTTCTTTCGGGTCGATTGGTTGGTGTAATTGATTCCGTGGATTGTCTCGGTAGTAGTAGCAAGCGATTGCACTATGATTATCCTTTCCACATAAAGTGCAAAGTTCCTTCCAGGGTCGAAGTCTGTTTTGACCCGAATGTATGTGATGTCCCTCCTGGCCGCTGTTTGAATTAGTCGAGGTGATTCCAACTCGATTTGCACGGATTTGCATGTTGTTACATCATTTTTATATATTCACGGCCGAGTTGACCAATTCTCTCATATTAGAAAATTCTCTCAAACTTAAAGTATATTGTAATGAGACCGTTAGACCCATTTGAAAATTGGCCATAATGAAGCCTGACCCTGGCTGGCTAGATAAGTTGTCCACCAGGTCCATAAATCTCTTTTAAAATTCTTTGACCTTCTCATTTGAGCCTTGTTTCATGAAATTTGTTCGTCCGCCTGCTCCTTCCGATATCGTCGACAAAATGCAGCCTTCAATTCGGGCCAAGTACTGTATGGAGCCACTCGCAAAAGCTTGTCGTGCAAATTCTGCGGGACCTTTCTTAACATAGTCTCGAATAAGCTGATAATTTCCTCACCGTCGATTTCTCCGTTTGCTTGCAATGCGCGTTCAAATGCTGTAACATTAGCATCCGGATCCAAATTTTCTTCATACATCTGATTTGATACTGCCTTGCGTAATCTCCAGTCAATCGAACCGAATCCGGCCATTGACTGTGTCGGAATTAAATACGGGTTGAACCCAGTTGGTGTATATCCGGTTGGATTTTCCGAAACAATCGGGCCTGCTGCCATTGAGTATGGTCCAATTGTTGGGTTTTGACACTGATGCACACCTGCACTATACATTCCTTTCCAAAATGGGCTCAAATTTATCGGGTACAATCCCTATCTAGTTGGTCGCCCATTCGAAGGTACTCCCTGGGATTCCACACCCACTATTAGATTCATTTGGGTCCCACCACTATTGAGCCAGAACTCCTAGGCGTCACTTTGGGATCTCACTTGTGCTCATGGTGTTGCAGGCACTCCTCGATGAGGGTGCACGACAACGACACTATTAATACGTAAGCTTTCCATTTGATAGTTAAGGTCGTCGTGTATTAATCGGGTGGATAGACACCGATCTAATTGTACCCATGTCGACCATCCATGAACGAGTAGAAAGGATGTTTTGCTACCTTGTCGAGGACATCGTTTGATTGTAAAGGAAATGGATCCTTTCGAGTGGCCTAGTTAAGTTGATGGTAGTCCACACAGATTCGAAGCTGACCATTCATTTTTGAAACAAATATGATAGGTAAATTAATTGTCTTCTATTATTTGACATGGTTACAAATTGTACTATTTCAAATATTGCTATACTATAATGAATAGCTTATATCAAATCACTCAATCTTATCTTGTCTCATATTACTAATAAAGAAAACTCAAAAGCAAATATGTTATCTAGGACTAGATATTCTTTCAAAAAAGAAATAATGGCCCAAGATGAGAATGAGATTCTATGGCTCTATATTTGTTACAAATACTATGGATATAAAGGAAGAAATTTTATCTTTTAAAATTGAGCTATATGAAGGCAAATTAAGAAAAATTGGTTTTTATTTGAGTACTTTAAAGAGGTATGGAAGTTGAATAGATAAGATATTTAAAAATATTAGACACTAATCTTATTCATACTTTTTAAAAGATGGTTTCTTATAAATAAGGCCAAAGAGAAAAAATAGAATTCTATTGAGAATGGTAGGTGATTCTAAAATCAAGGACTAAATTCTTAAAGAATTTTATGATGCATTTCAAACAAGTCATAGAGGAATTTAGGCCGTATATATAAAGATTAAAGAGCGTTATTAATAAAAAGGGATTTATAAAAATATTAAAGATTTTGATGCTTCTTACATTGAATACTAATTACAATCTAAAGTTAGATATAGAGATAAATTATATCCTATCTATCCACTTATTATGTATTTTCAATATATAATTGACTTTGTCGCAATACCACTTGGATTATGGGATATGAGGTACCTTGTTTTGGTTAAAGAAGAGTTGTCAAACTTTGTTGAAGATAGGCTTTGGAAACCAAATCTACAAAAAAAAGTTTGCAGATTTATACTTAAAGATATTTTTAGCTAATATGGCAATATAAAAAAAAATAAGAACAGATACGACAGAATTGGATGCAATTGAGACCAAAGATTTCTTTAATAGGTATAGTCTGAAGTTAAGACTAACAACTTTTTATAATTATAAAGCCAATAGCAAAAGTGAAAGAAACCATCCTCCAATAATTTACATATTAGTTAAAGCTTATAAAAAAAAAAATCTAAATAATGGCCAATGCTTCTACTATTTGTTTTATAGACTGATAGAATTATATATAGCACAATTATAAAATATATGCCTATAGACTTATGTTGGATCGAAATTCCATTATACCTACAAGATAATCAATACCTTCTTGGATGTTTTTGTCAAAAGAAGATGAGATTAGTAAAAGAAGATTACTAGAAGTCTTAATTCAACAACTTGAGAGATTGTCCAAAGATCAATAAATAGCATTGGAAAGACTTAAGATGGCAAAATTGAGCAATAAAGATAGGTTTGACTGTTAACGGGAGAATTCATCTTCTTTTTGGAAAGCTCATTATTTAAATCAATCTGATCATAAGAACTAATTTAGGATTAAAGATTGGATTTAAGTTATTTTTGAAGGAATAATAATTGAATCAAGAAGTATTTTCTTTCAAAGTATTATTTAGAGGATATAAAGATCCAAAGTGAAAGTATTTTCTTCCAAAAAAGATTGATCATCTTTTATTAATGACCATATAAATAAACATATAAATTTTTTAAAAGAAAGAATTTATAAGTTAACAACAATTTTAATAATTAATTTGTTCTTAAATTTCTACTTGTTTCTATCTATTAGTTCATAGATTTTTTTTTTTTTTTTTTTTTTTTTTTTAAATTTTTAGGTTTAATTTATCTTTTTTAATTATTGATAGTAATTTACTTTGTTATTACTTTTAATCTTCACTTCTAAATTTTTCTTGTATTATGATTGATGATGATAATATTTATTTTTTAGTTGAATTTATTTATAAAATTATGCTTTAAATCTCATATGAACAATGCTTAGATATATAATTTGATTGTATGATGAATTTATTAGTAACCATTGCTTAAAAGCCAATAGTTATAATAATCTAATTAACTACAACTACATCAAATATTAATAAAATTAAAATAACTAAATAAATCTACAATTGTAAAATCAATTCCACTTCTTGAACTTGTTGTAAGTCTCAACTCTCTTGAGTGGTATCAATTGGACTTACAGTCAACGTCCATATAATTCATTTGTAACTCCCCTTATATCCTCAATTAAACTAATTGCCCTAAAGTGCTCTTAGTGGAAGCACCAAAATCCTAAGTGCACTTAAAATACAAAAAGAACATTTAAAAATCCCAAATAGCACTTAAATCACAAAAATAACACTTAAAATCCTCAAAATTTTATTTAAAATAGAAAAATAGCACTCATAATTTGAAAAATTCAGCCTTATTTTATTCATAAAAAAATCCTTTATATCTCTAAAAAACCTCTAAATCTTTCCCAAAATTAAAAAAAAACCTCTTCTTCTATAGGTTGAATTTCTTTTTTTTATAATTTTTACCTCTTTTAATATAAAAATTAAGATCTTTCCACTACCTCACATGTTTTTTAAAAACTATTGGTCTACCTAAGAATAATTGACTAAATTGGCACTAGCATTAATTTTCTTGACAATTAAGGTTTTAAGTACCAAAATTTTCATCTATGAGTACCTCTATTGAATGTATAAGTAGAACAACTGCTTCCTTTGGTTTTGGACAGTCCAAAATCTGCCAATTTGGCATGCACATACCCATTTTCCATGTCTGTTACCTTCACCAAAACGTTGTCTGGTTTTAAGCCTCTGTGCACAATATCCTTTGAGTGAAGGCAAAGCATGCCTTCCGCAAGCTGAAGAATGATGTCAACCGCTGCAAAACTGGAGAATGGAGCATCAAGATCAGGATTCTGCAACCTATTCCGCATCAGAGACGTAAGATCTTTGTCCATCAACTCCATGAAAATGGAACATGCGCGCTTGCTCGAAGTACAGCAAAATAAGGACATAACATTGGCATGAAACACCCCCGGTAAAACTGACACTTCTTGTTCAAAATATTCCTTGTTTGATCCATAAAACATCTTCTTCGCAACTTCCATCCCCAACCAATTTACTTTGAGCACAGTTGCAGATGCGCCTTTTCCTAATTGTCCGTGTTCTTGCACCTTGTCAAAGAATCTATTCAACGGGCTCCATGAAAATGCAGTTGATGTACTTCTAAGTCTTTCAAGTCTTTCAAGAAGAAAGAGAGCCAACTCCCTTTCCTTGCCTTTCAATGATCTCAATTCCGAGACCACTTTCTTCCGCAGAGCGTCCTCATCTTGAGAGGCTTTCCCTTGGACAATGTCGGCTTCAATGCTGTTGATCTTTTCAATTTTGTCAACAAGTTCTGGCCATGTACTGCTTTGAGGTGCTCCCAACTCGTTGTCAGAAAAGACAAGTCTAGATAATTCCAAATTAAAGCCTATTGATGAAATATGCTCCGGCACTTTTGTCAATATCATGGCAGCTTGAATCCATGCATTTTTGCAACAACCTTGGATGAAGCTTTCAGTTTCTTTCGCCTTCGCAACAAGGAGCTTGAAATTATCCACACACCTCGCCACAACTTCAGTGGGAACATCTGATCGAAGGCATATGGCATGAAAGAACAAACTAGCACTCTCAACAGTGAGCTTGAGCTTATCAGCTAAATATTCACATTGCTCCTTGTTGAATTTCAGTGAATTTGCTGTCTCTCTTGGTGAAGTCAACTCTAGCACTTTTTCCATACATGCAGTCGCAATTTTTAAGTACGACTGCAGCCTTGAATACTTGCTCGATTCAGTTGCACTAGGAGTACAATCTGCACGTATTTCGTTACCATGGACCAACACCAGATCATATGGCTGTCAAGACAATCAAAATGACATTGAAAAGACTAGCACACAATTATTTACTTCTGTAGGAAACCAAAAGGATGCTCAAAATATATTCTGCAATCTATGATACTGGAATAATTTTGCACTCAAGACATATTGAATTTTAAGTGGGAAGAGCATTACCCACACCAGGGACTTCTGTCCTAGCTGATCCTGCAGTACAGTCTATAGGCTCCAACCCGGCCATAATTTATAGAAGAATTGAAAACCAATCCTTAGTGGAAGCACCAAAATCCTAAGTGCACTTAAAATACAAAAATAACATTTAAAAATCCCAAATAGCACTTAAATCACAAAAATAACACTTAAAACCCTCAAAATTGTATTTAAAATAGAAAAATAACACTCATAATTTGAAAAATTCAGCCTTATTTTATTCATAAAAAAATCCTTTATATCTCTAAAAAACCTCTAAATCTTTCCCAAAATTAAAAAAAAAAACCTCTTCTTCTATAGGTTGAATTTTTTTTTTTTATAATTTTTACCTTTTTTAATATAAAAATTAAGATCTTTCCACTACCTCACATGTTTTTTAAAAACTATTGGTCTATCTAAGAATAATTGACTGAATTGGCACTAGCATTAATTTTCTTGACAATTAAGGTTTTAAGTACCAAAATTTTCATCTTCCATAACTCACTTCCTATCTACAACTTTAAACCAACATAAAAAATCCATTAAACCAACTTATATTAATTTTTTAAAAATCTATTTTTATATTAAAACTTCTTTAGTAATTTTAACTCTATTTATAATATAGCTTTTGCTCTTCTATCTTTCAATAAAAATTCTATAAATTTAAAATAAAAAATAGATTTATAAAGAAATATTAAAAAATAGCAGGCAATCAAAAGATGAATGCTTCTTTTATAAAAATCCAAATACTATCAAATATATGAGAATACAAAATAAGAGACTTGAACTAGAAGAGATTTCTAGAAAAAAACCAACAAGAACTTGAATTAATCTAATGAGTATACAAATAACACCAAAAGAGGTGAGCTAGAATTCCAAGAAATGTGTTGTTGGGACTGAAGAACTCTTCAGCCTTGACTTTTATATATACTCTTGTCTAGGATTCTTTTTGAATGACTTTTATCAAACTAAGAACCTTTTTAAGCAGCTTCTACCAACTAGGAAGCTTCTCGAGCTCCTTCTACTAACTTGGAAGCTTCTTGGACTACTCTCACCAACTACAAAGCTTCTCAATTAACTTTTATTAACTCAAAAATCTTTAGAATATTTTAGAAGGTTTTATGAATTTTCAAAGTATATGTCTCTAATATCACCCCTTTCTCTAGCGATAAGTTCCAAGAGGAATTTATACTTTCAAAAATCTTTCTACATATATAAAAAATTGAAAATATGATATACTAATAAAACTATGTATTATGTTCTTTGTTCTTGGGTAATAAGTTCTACTAATTTTTAAAGAAATTTATACTTTCAAAAATCACTTATGATCTTGAGTTATTGAAATATTCTATCCAAGGATCTAATCTTCATTGCAGCCTTTAATCTCAAGCTTAGAAGGATTCACTTTTTCAAGCTCAAGAAATATTACTAAAGCTTGAGCATTAAAATTGACACTTATATGGTTGGATGTTGCTCTTAATGGCTCCAACTTTGGTTATTGTCAAGGATACAAAAATACAAAACAAGAGACTTCAACCAAGATAAGGTTTTGAAAAGAAATCAATAAGAACTTGAATTAAATAGATGAATATACAAACAACACTAAAAAATGTGAGTTAGAACTCTAAGAGATGCATTGTCGAGACTGAAGAACTCTTTAACTTTAATTCCTATATATGTTCATATCTAGGATGCTTCTTGAGTGGCTTCTATCAAACTAACAAGCTTCTCGAGCAGCTTCTACCAACTGGAAAGTTTTTTGAACTCCTTCCACTAATTGAGAAGTCTCTTAAGGTTGAAAAGGTACTTGATTCATGGAGAAGGTAGAACAAATTGGAATATTTTATTCACTAGCAGGGCTGTAACATTAATAAGTGCATATAAAAATCGGCCACAATTTTTTCAAAGAAGCAATATCTTATCTCTAATATAAAAAGTACGCAATTGATTTCTAAATTTATCTGCATATGGATTGTAAGCATCTTAAACTGCTTATAATTGAAGCTTTAAGATTGTTTGCAATTAAAGGCTGTAAAAATTATATTAGTTTGTTTGAAGCTTGCATAATAAGTGAATCTTCTTAATCTTGACAAGATTGAAGTATGCATAGTTGTATTGATTCTTCTCGGATATATAATGTTCTTTGAAATATAAAAGATCTTTCTCAAACTTAAACTTATAAGTATTTTTTTATTGAGGTGGTCTTTGATATAAAAGTCCAAAGTATCATTAGTGATTGCAGCACACACCTCATTGAGGAAACTAGAATCAATAGATGCTAATATATTAGTAGCGCAAAGATAAAATTGCTTTGATTTCAACAAAGTTACATAAAATTGATCAAACGCTACTTCTCCCTCTCTTGATATAAGATATAATCTCTTTGATAAAGCATTAAATAACCATTGTTGCTTTCTAAATTAATAATTGATAGCAAAGTTAAATTAAGATGATGACATATTCCATTGAACTTGGTAGCAATTAAGAATCTAAGTTGATATAAAATATTTCAAATTCTTATGATTTGTGTATATAATCACGAAATATATATATATATTTTTTTAAAATGATATCATTTTTAAAAAGAATCTACAATAGCAAGAAGCTCTTTATATGAAGGATATAAACTAAAAAAAGATATATAAACCAATAAAATCTATGTCAAAAAAAATAACAAGATAGAAATAAGAAAGTATATATTTGCAAGAAGAAACTGGAATAGCTATTGCCAAAGCCTAGAAAATACAAGAGACTCTTGAACTAGACTAAAAGTAAGAAAGGAGCTGATAAGAATGAAGAAGGCTTCACTCTTATCTTCATATATACTATCTATCTAAAAATTACATGGCAACATTGTATAGGACCTCCAACACATGTCTAACTTGCAAGACACATGTCAAACTTGCAAGATAAGTTTCCTATATGTACGCCATATACTTAGCTTGTTCCACAAGCTATCAATATGTGCAATATGTGGCTAGTTTGTTGACGAAGTTTTTAGCCTACCAATCACCTATACACATGTATAAAAGTGAATCCGCATCTATGAAGCTTTTAGGAACTTGGTCTATAAGATTTTATCAACATAACATACTTTTATCTACTTCTACCTATCTATATTAATTAGATAGTTATTAGAATAAATCTTATGTGTATGACATTACTCCTCTTTCTAGAGACAAGTTCTATAAGGAGCAACGATTACTGATGAAGAAGTCTAAGATGCATCAAATTGTATTTGGTAAATACTTTGTTCTTTGTTCTTTTTGAAGGTAGTTGATAGGTCCTCTCAACCATCGATAGTGTTCCATACCAAAGAGAGAGGACCACCCTGTTATTTGATCATTGTTAAGGCCTTCATAACTTCCTTTAAAGAAAATATTTGGAACACCATCAAGAGTATTTCCTATCTCTAAAAGTATCACCAAACATCGAGAGTTTCTTCCAAGGTCGTGATATCAAACACATTATATCTCACTGTCAATCCAAAGAAGAACATGTCATTCTTGAGGATCTTCATATCTATTCCATTGTCTTGGAGGTTGTGATAGTTATAATGTCTTATTTGATAAGTCAGCAAACAATGGTTTTTCGACTAAATTTGCTGATCCTTGATTCTTTATCTCTTATGAAAAAATTCAAAAAAATGGCAAATAATAAGATTGAATGAAACTTCTTCTGAACCTGCTTGGCTTTACAGTAAGGATTTTTTGGAGCCCGCATTGTAATTTTGTTAGATGTTGTTAATGAAATGCATTAATTTTTATTAATGCATTTGTCAGATTCTTAGATGGCTTCCATGTACATTCACTGATATCATGTCCACGCCAATGTACAAGATATTCTAGCTAATTTCAACGCTGTCTTGAATCTAAAACCTCTTCCACTTCAAATTCTTCATTGTTGTCTATTTCTATAAGAGGTAGTAGCATTTGTCTTCATCTTTATATATCTATTATCTTGCATGGTTCAAATAATGGCACGTGGAATACAAGATGGATCTCCATAGATTTTAATAGATACAATGGATAAGCAAGTGGATTAATTTGTTCACAAATTAAAATTGGCCCAAACCTATGATAATCCAGCTTGTCACAAGGATAGTTAGTCTTGATATTATGATGAAATAACCATATCTTATTGCCCATGTGGAATTTTGATTATTTCTTACGATAGATATTTATATTGATTTTTTATCATTCTTGAGCTTCTTTTAATTGTCCCTTCATTGTTGCATGTAGCTCTGACAACTGATTTTTCAAATCTTTTAGAATAAAATTATTAACTTTTGAAAAGTCAAAAGTATGAAGTTGTGGATGATAACCATAATTGATAAAAAATGGAGTTTGTCGAGTAAAAGAATATACCAAATTATTATAAGTAAACTCTACCAATGGCAAAAAAGTTATCTAATTGTCTTCATGATAGTTGATGGTACATCTAAAATATTACTCTAAAATTTAATTTATCTGTTCTGTTTATCCATCAGTTTGAAGATGGAAGGTTGAAGATAGTTTTATGTCCACCTTTAGTATTTTGAAAAAGATTTTCCAAAATCTTGATACAAATTGCATTCTTTTATTTGATATTATATCTCTTGGTAATGTATGATAGTGATAGATATTATCAAAGAAGAGTTTAGCTATTTCTTCACCTATGATAGATTTTATATATAGTACAAAATATGCCATCTTGAAAAAACAATCTACAATCATGCATATAAAATTATATAAACTTGAATTTGAAAGATCCATAATAAAATCCATAGAAACAAAAGACAAAGATTGTTCTAATACAGATGATGGTTGAAGAAGTCCGTAAGGCCAATGACAAGGAATTTTTGATCTTGAAGAAACGTTGTATGATTGTACAAATTTCTTAATAGCCTTCCATATTTAAGGCTACTAAAAATCTTCTGATATTAATTCCAAAGTCTTGTTATATCTTGTTATACCATAGTCATTTGGAAATTTTGGGGCCGCATATTCCAACAGGTCAACTGTCGAATTGTTGTATTGAAAGAGTTTTCTAGGAGACATCTCAATACTTAGTACTAGCCAAAAACATGCATTCTCTAATGCGATAATTTCCTTCCTACTAAAATTGGTGCTAATCTTTAGAGGCCATATATTAAGAACAAGTGGTCTGGAGACAATCCACTTACTCCTAGTACTTTTTACACAGAGCTTAATGTCATCTTTGCAAAAGAAGAATTGCATACACTCTAGCTTGTTCTTCTTGTAGTTGTCCATCATTCCAATGTATGTCAGAACTGAGTGCTTTTCCAGTCCTGGATAATTTTTGCAATGCACTTCTTTTTAATGATTGCCTGTTAGCAAAGGTCTTTGGGAGTATTGCAATGTGCCATTCCCTTTCATCACATGCTGACTCTTGAACTGCTTTCACATACTCTATCTCACATAGAGTAGTAGGTGTCTCCACATGAACGGGTATGTCTTGCTGATCCTGAGTAGCCCCTTGCTGTTCATCATCCTGAGAAGTACAAGCATGGTATTGCTGTTCTGCAGACCTCGTTTGCACCCGAGGACGGGAGAAATTGACCTTGTCAAGTCTATGGGAATCATACTCGGAGCCGGGAGGAAGATCTAGTTTCCGCTTCAAGGACCCAAAGACTTCCTCGCCTTCTAGATGGGGCTCGCGAATGCAGAATTCTTCCGCTCCGGGCATCTTGGTAAGTGCTTGGTGAAGGGCTTTGGAGTTGCCAGATCGCAGGGCAGTTCGTTGGGCAACTCGAAGCAGGAGTTCTTTCCCAGGTCCAGTACCTGCTCTTTCCCCATTCAAGTACTGGTAGTAGGCAACCACCTGCATGAAGGCACGTACGTAGTCATCCACAGTTGCAACGTAGAGGTCGTTTCCACGTTTCCCGGACTGCTGCAACCACTTGTTGTGCACAGTCTCCGCCAGCTCCGCATTTCATGCTTAGTGACAACAGCATTCAGGTTCTTCCAGAAAACAATCTGAGCAGCAACATCTTCAGACTGCATGTCACAAACAACAATGGTCATAACACGGCAGTATCTGGCATCGTACACGTGAGAAGCCATCGTAGTCCAGCCTTTGACGCGCTTCACATGGTCAAACAAAATCCATGCATTTTCCAAATCGCAACCAGGTTGCATCCGCTTGACTAGGTCCACTCTACTGCCGGGTCCCACCTCGGACATCTTGAAGACGAAAACCTTGTCGGAGTCGGATCCTTGACCAGGGAACTTGTTTTCTTGGACAAACGCCCAGTTGCTGCAGCATCGGAGTTTAGTGATGTTGTCCATGACTCCGAAACGGCGCAAGTAGCGGAATGTGGTGACTTCGTTTCGAATGCTAGGAGAGGACATGTGCTTGAATCTATCAAACACGGGCACCAGGTCATGGAGAGCAAGGGTCTTCTGAGGAGCCTTTTCGAGACGGAGTAGCAATTCACCGACGAACTCTTTGCTGGCTTCGAGGACGATGGCGGAATTCGTTGCTGCGGGCGTTCTTTCGACCTGCTCCCCAAGAAGGCTCCGCATCCTCTCAGTAGAATCCCTGTAATCGCCGATCTTGACTGGATGATCATGCGAACCGAGATGGACACAAGCACGAGTCATGTGTCCTTGAGGAAGAACATAGTAAATTTTGGCCGTACAACCAGACAAGCAGGAAGGAGGAACCCTACACACTTTACAAACTAGAGTAGAACCCTTAGGAGGCTCGGATCCAACTTCAAAAGTGAAGGAAGAGACGCCATCCCACTCGGTTTCATTAGTAGGCGAAGTTCGGTGTACACAAGTGAGGTAGTCACAATTTTCATTATCGCACCTCAAATGACCCAAGCAGGACGACATTCTAAAAGTTAGACCCACGTCGTTTTTAATATTGGATGTTATAGCCCGGGTCCAAGCATGGCCGTCATGGCGTTTGTCCATCCCTTGGAGGAGCTTTGCCTGGGACTGCGATGTGTACTTTCTAATGGGGGGGAACTCAAAAATGACATCGCCATCATAACCGGGAGGAAGAAATTCAACTCTCAATTTTGATGGTTTTGAAATCTAGATTGAATAGCACGGACTTAGACCCTCCTCTAGCAGCAAGCCGCTTACTAACACTATCAGAGATGCGGGCCGAAAGTGGGGGCCTAGAAGTAGAGGGACGACTATCCTGAGAAAATAGTGAAGTAGGAGATTGAGGACGACTGGTGACAGGGACAGTGTTAGGAGCATTGGCAGACGGAAATCTATTGGGGCATTCATCCTCAGAGTCATCGCTTAAAAGGTATATGGTCTCATGACTGGGCTCTATCTTAACTTTCTGAAGCTGAGGTGTCAGTTGGGTGCAAGTTGAAGATACCCTAGGGGCAAGAATCTCAGTGGATCTACTCTGAAGATAATCCGTCAACCCATAGACTCTATATTTACAGGATTTTAGAACCCAGACCTTTCTCTCATCACTCAGCAAAGACTCCTGACCAATATTATGAGTGAGATCTCCTGAAATCGGATCGAAGACCTCCTCATCAATATGCATGGATCCTACCAGAAACTGAAATCTAAGACTCAGCCGAAGAGCACTAACTGTGCAATTGCCATCATCTCCAACAGGAAACGATAGTGGCACTCCTTGTCCATCTCCACGAATGAGCACCGTGTTTCGAAGGCGGGACTCCATATCAACCACTGAATGCGAAAAGAGTAGAATAGGTATTAGCGCTTGAACACGCGCAATAGGGAAGAGGAGTACTAGAATGTATGTCGAATTTGTGGAGACTCGAAATTTGTAGAGTTGGCGATGCTGTCAGGAGAGAACGAGAGAATGAAGTAATTAATAGGAAGCATAAGACGGCGGACAGACGGCAGGTCTTAGAGTCACGGCTTCGGATCCGAATCTAAACCCTGCAACCCTAAAACCTAAACCCAGACATGAAGATGCAAGTTGCAGGAACTCCAAAAGCAAAACCAATTTGAATTCTACTGTAAGATAATGAAATAGGCGCCTCTTCAAAATGGCAAAATGGTGACGGCGCATTTCAGTTTGCGAGTATACATATATTCCTAAGAACAACAAGTAAGGTTGTTGATAACAGGTGAATAGAGCATATAAATTTCAGGCAATTGATTCCGCTCGGAGTTGAAGGCATATATATCTTCCATGATGATGTCGATGGCATAGCAATCTGAGGGTGAAGAAATGAGATGCCATGGTATACAGATGCCCGAAGAAGCAGTTTTAGGATCATCAGCTCTTCCACTCGCCTTGAAGAGAAGGCGGAAGAGGGGAGGGATACTCTTTCCAAGTAGGAAGCAGCTCAACAAGTCCAGGATGGGGAGACGAAAGGCCAAGATACAAGAAGTAGATATAGAAGATACAGCTCGAGTTTTGACATTCAAAGCTGGAGATAACGACGATGGAGTCAGATTACAGCTGATCAGTGAGCAACCGAGCATACCTTCATCGGATTCTGTGGCGACGAATTCAGAAGACACAGGTCAGCATTACAACATCGAAGACGAAGAGGAGTCACAGAAGCGATCTCCGGTAAGTACCATCAAAACATGTTCGGGACCTCGCCTAGCATTACGATTTGCATTCACTGAACGAGTGCACCTCCGGGCAAGGGTTCGGATCCGAAGCCTTGATTTCAGAATTTTAATTCAGTGAGCCAACCTTTTCTTTGGGCTTGGATTCTGATAATGATCTTCCAACTGCTTGGGGACGAGGCTCGGGGTGGGCTTCATCGAGCTCTCGACCGACCAGCGTAGCTGCTGGTGATCTTCAGTTCACTGAACGGGTGGCCCTCGGCAAGGGTTCGGATGCGAAGCCTTATTTCAGAATTTTGATTCAGTGAGCCAACCTTCGAATGTTGCTTGAACTCTGATTATCATCTTCAGCTGCTGATCTTTAGTTCACTGAACGGGTGCACCTCCGGCCAAGGGGTCGGATCCGAAGCCTTGATTTCAGAATTTTGATTCAGTGAGCCAGCCTTCGCTTTGTGCTTGAATTCTGAATATTTTCGTCTAACGCTTTGGGGACGAGGCTCGGGGTGGATTTCATCGAGCTCACGGCCATGCCCAATCGGAATCTCGACCGACTAGCCTAGTTGTTGCTGATCTTTAGTTCATTGAATGAACATTTTCTCCATTTTTTAGGTTGTTGGAGCAATGGACCTTCAGGCAGCTGCGGAGTGTGTTGTTCGTAGGGATTCCCAACTGGTATGTATTCATATATTTCAGGAAGTGCTCACTGAAATGGGTCATTCTCCTTTGATGTTTGGACCCTATCCTTCCCTTGGTGATGTCCATTTCAGTCGTTTTTATTTTTTTGTTTGCGAACGCAAATGTGTTCATTCTTGATCTACGCAATGTTACTACTTGGCTTAGGTCACTGATTTCTTTCACCTCTGGACAGTGTTTGTCCTCAAACCCTTCCATCGGAAGTGACGATTATTGTGATTTGTATTGCTTTTCGGTTCATTTAATTGATTAATCTCTTTACTTCGATTCGGTGCATCATGTAATAATCCTCACATGGTTGCCAACAGGACTTGTTTGACTTGACCAATGATTTAGACCTCGACGAGTCTACTGTTCCGACGTGCCCATCCGGGCTTCGCGACTCCAACGAGGGAGAGCGTGCGAAGAGGCTGCATCAAAAGTCGGACTACGTGACTGTTCTTGAGAGCATGCGTGTTACTCATGACCGTTTCTATGTGCCTTTGTGTAGGATGATTCCACTTCCTAGAGTGCGGCCAATCCAAGAGGTTGATGTCAAAACGCTAGAAAAGCGATTCGAGGGAGGTTACATTGATGGGAATCTTGCCTTATATGTATCTATTTATGATGACAAAGAGTTGACAGTGGATGTGAGTTCAGAGAAGATGGCTTAATGGGACCATCATTGGCGTGAAGTGAATGCCCGTTTTGAGGAGCACCTGGAGTCTAATACGCCTCCTTTCGTGGAAAGATGTTTTTTGTATGGGATGGAAACCACCGATATTCGGCTTGGTGGCGCCATATCAATGGGGAGCACTCGGAGGACCTCCATTGGCACTACTCGGTCTTCAGCATTGTCGTCGATCCAAAGGGCCGAATCTCGTCCTTGTTGAACTGCATGCACGACGTGAACTGGTAATCCATTGTGTTATCTATGATTCTTACACTGTGAAGTTCTTCTTTGAGCTTCCATGTCCTTACCTTTTTCCTATGTAGGTCAACTCAGCACGATCATGTGAAGAGTAGCCTGACTGCTAAGCTTCATCGAATTCGTTACTACGGTGGGTTGAAACTCGAGGACTTTAAAGACCTTCTAACCCCTGAGGAATATCGGACCTGTTTAAAGGTGAAGAAGTCCAGGCCTACTTGGTTTCCACTTACAGTGGATGTGTTCATATCTTTTCTATACCGCATAAGTGTTCTAACTATTCTGCTTTCACTTCTTCGTTCATTTCAGCCCATGATTGGGTCTCTAAATCTTCTCTTCAACTCTTGCTTACATGCAGCAAGATATTGCCCGTGCTTCTGATGAGGCAAAACCTGAGTATCAAGAGACAACTCCCAAGGAGGACAAATCTCCGGAGGGAATTTGGCAGGCAATGACTGCTGCTGCGGACAGGATGGTGAAAGCAATCAAGGTGAAGGACTTTTTGAAATTCCTCACCGTTGCCAATCCCAAGAACGGGGATGCCTTCTTTGAAGAGGTAAACTCTCTATCCGCTAAGTTGTAATTCTAATTAAGGTCCTCCTCTGCATGCTTTACATTGTTCCTAATAATTCTGACATTTCCTCGTCGTTGTGCTATGTAGATCAATAATCATTTCAGCCATTTCAAGAAGTTGCAGAAGGTGGCAACTTCAGTGGCGGAGCCCCGTTTCAAAGCAAAGTGGCTCCTCTGCTGGAATTCTGGGTCTATTCTCCGAAATTCCTTTCGATTTCCGGTGGAGGAGTTGAAAGAGAACATGCTGGATTTGTGGCTGAACCGGGCTATTTTTTGGGCTCAGGTACTTCCCTTCTCCTTTCATCCCTTTAGCCCTTCATATATCCCGATCTTCGTCTGAGACTCTCCTTTATTTTATGTCCAGCTTGAGGATCATTTTGTAAGGCACTTCGAGGAGATATGTGAAGGTGGATCCATTTCTGTTGATTGGGAGGCCTCTCCGGGGATCCTCAAGCCTGCAGAATACGTCGAGAGATGGCGTATTATGCTTTTGGAAAGGGCCTTCCATTCATTCTTGCATGCCAGCATCAAGCCTCCTTTCCTAAAGAGCACTAGGTTTGACGATCTACCAGTCGCTGACCTTGCAGTCAAGCGAGTTCTCTAGAGGTGCATATTCTACGTTTCCCTTGCCCTTGCATTTAGCTTGCGTTTATTTCTGCCACACTTCTTGATGCATTTGTATTCCTGGATTTCCACTGTAGATACTTTGTCAGGGAGCTTCTACCCAAAAACGCTCGTGGGCAGAGCAGCTGCCCTCCTTTCTTTGCGGCATGGATTCAGCCCTCGTCGGATGTTTTGTATTTTTTCGTTACAACAACAGAAGAAATTCTCCACCCCGCATCTCCACGCCGCTGGATGGTATTTGGAATGCCCAATCACTTACACTCCTGATGAAGAGATGGATCTTCGCCGTACTCTGGATGCCACTGCCCCCCCACCTCCTGAATCTATCAACACTGATGATGTTGTCTTCTTAGAGCCCCCTCCATTGCAAGTTGCCACTGCAGAGGATGGCACCTCAACAAAGGGGAAGCGGCTTACGAAAGCCGAGAAGGAGAAGTTGGAGATTGAGAAGTAGGCAGAGGATCAAGCAACTGCAATTGACAAGGCTGTGAGGGAGGCGCTCGCGAGGACTGCTGCTACGAATGCTCTTGCACTCCCATCCCCTAGTGACATCTCAGGTCCGGAAAATGTTGCTGGTTGCTCTCCTTCTTCCTCCGTCCATCATGCAGTTGGTTCCGGTTTGATGCAAGCCACTCATGATGTGGTGCAAAAACGAAAGCAGCAACAACCTACTGCCTCTGGTTCCTCTACTCCCACTCCGAGCATTTCTGCAGTCATTCATTCAGAATGCCTCTATATTTGCTCTCATGGACACTCTGCAGCATGCATGTAACAAGTAGATTTTCCAGGCCCTCCTTCAACCACTTATTCCCACTTCGATGCCTCCTCTAGAAGTTGAAAAGAGGAAGACTTCGCGGTGTGCTCCGGGTGAGCGCCCTATGAAGAAACAAAAGCGCAGTCGTGTTGGCCAGTGTGAGTAAGTTCTACCCCTATTCCTGTTTCAAGGTTTCATGCTTTCTAGATTCCATGCTTCCTGTTTGGTTTGCTGATTTTTCCATTTCTTTTTCAGAGCTCTACTTCCAATTCGGAGCCCTGCACCCATTGTCCGTGTAATTTTGACTCCGAGCTTGAATTTTTCTCTTCCATGCTATATAGAGGAGATGGCTACTATCTTGGCAGCAGCTCCATCTCCATCTCCATCTAGTTCAAATAGATTGTATAATGATCGTGCATTGCAGTTTCTAGATGTAGAAGCTGAGCAGTGTGATGATAGTGAGGGTAGTAGTAACTCCACTAGTACTACTTCCAGCCACAGTATTTACCGGTAGTGCTATTGTATATCCTTTTCATGCATGCAAATATATATAATCCTAATAATCATAACCATATGTTCAAATATATTTTCTAATTCCAATCCTTAAACCTGGAATAGAAATGTATTTCAGATGTTCATGACAATAATACATTATGACCGTATGTTCTCATGAACATTGTCATGAACATCTGAAATACGGGAATAGGATTCTTCATGAATTTCGTCTACAAATTCACTAAAATCTACAACTATAGTTCCCTTTGGGTCCAAATTTAACCCATTTCTGTGTATGTTTCTACAGTCATATACCTTAAAATGTCCAACTCCACAAGAAAAATCAACTGCTCACTGCTCACATTTTACCGCTCACCGCTCTCCGCTCACTGCTCTAGGCTCACATGATAGCATTCCCCCATGTCCAGTACTACAGGTCCACATTGTTTCGTGCATTCCTTCTTGAGTACATGATAATGTTTGCATTGGTGGAGACACCCATCTTCTTGCTGTACCTATAGCTCTTCTTGGTGTAGTTGTTACGCACATAGGTGATCTTCCAATGTGAGTAGGCATTCCATCTGCACAACGTCCTCTAACCTCCCTTTGAACAAATGTGCTTCGAACTGGTGTACGTCCGCAACGATGTATTGGTTTCCCTTATGAAATTGATATTTCTTGTCTAGAAACTGGTGTTTTATTTCCACTCACTCTTGTAGCCCCATGGGCAAAGGTGACATCATGTCTATGAAATCCAGGTGGTACGTCCTCTGTTAACTTGTAAATTCTCCCCTTTGGAAAATCTACTTGTTACATGCATGGCTGCCAGTGAAAGATGATCGACTCTCTGTATTCTGGCCACACTCGACTTACTAGTTCAGTCGAGTGTACTCCTGAAGGGGAATCGATCGACTCTCACAGTTTCTTCCTAACTCTGTCCACAGTCGAGTTCTTCCTAGCAGGTCGATGCTGTTGGATTGAGCTATCTTTCCTTACTGTAATTCCCTTGGACTGAATCGAACTAAGGATCTTGAGCCGAACCTGGGGTTCGACCAATAATTCAGTGAAGTCTAACCTCTCAGATCAGACGTCGAACACAGCCCATTACACATATAATACAGTCGAACACAAGTTATAAAAAGAAGGGATTCGACCCTTTCACTTAAGGTTTTATAATACACAATGAAGACACTCGATCTATGCTGGTCGAACTACCAGCATGGAAATGGAACTCTAAGGCATTAGAGTTTCCTTACTATCGACTCTATCTCTCTGTTCTACTGAACCGCCGTCCTTCATCCGCACTCGATCCTCTACTGTCGGCTATAAGAGAAGAGAAAAAAGAATAAAAGAATAAGTGTCAAAAAAAACTAAGCTCCCGCTCAGGGTCGAACCACGGCCTTTAGACCAACTGAACAGCCCCTAACAGGACTACACATCGAGAGGGAATAACCCTGATTCGAACCCTTAACTCTGAATTCACCACCAACGGTCAGGTCGACTCAAACAATCAGTTCGACTTCCTAGAAAGGGATGAATCCTCACGTTAACATCCTCTTCATTACTTTTAGTACAATCATCTCTCTGAAATTCAGAAAATAATCCACCGTCCATATTAACATGCTTTGCAGATCCACCACCAGAAAGCACAAAGTCATATGATGGATTGCCACCTTGAATTTTAGTTCTCTCTATATCTGGTGTTGAAGATCGTTGTGAATTCTGACCATATGGATGAGTCCATATTCCTCCCAAATAAGATTCCTCCAAGGTTGTTTCATACTCTTCAAGGGAATTTTCCATCTTTTTCTGCACATAATAATTACAGCATACTATCACTTCAAACAAATGTATTGTTATAGTGTACTACGCATTACATATACCAATTATTCTTACAACAAATTTCATCTATAAAATGTCAATACATTCAATGTTATTACAGTATAAGAGTTCTCTATTTTAGATTATAAATATTACAAAAAAATATTGCTAATAGGAATCATACATCTAGCTGTAGTAATATTATGTATAATTCATCACATATACCGTCTATCTATATATCAAGTTCAAATTACATTGTCTACTGATATTTTGTAACGAAGCATTCAAATTATACAATTTTTGAAAACTACAGGGTCCTATACCTGTTCACATGTCTATTCGCCTTCAAACAACGGATCAATACTACCGTGAATGTACTGCAATCGCAACCACTTAGTCATCCATGTATTAACTAATTCTCATAACTAAACAATATCATTCATGCCAAAAAAAATTGCACTTCCCCACCTTCATTGCGAGTCAACAATACACATTGTCATTACGTAAATAACATTACAGGCATTGAGTCATCAAGGTATTTACTCTCATAAACAAGAAGTACCATCGTTGCCAAGAAATAAATAATTCCACACGTTCAATTCAAGGCAGTAGTAGAGAACCTCATCCAGTTAATTAAATTACTATGTTACTATGTGCAATTGGACCGATAAATCAATATGAGGATTTACCTCAACCGTTTCACTATGGTTGACCTTTTTTTGTAGCTCCTGGTTGGAGTATCCCTGAGCTTCAAAATCTATTTCAAACTGCAATGACATAGGGATAGAGTAAGGCCAATTTTGTCCACTCATAGCACAAATAATGCTACGTAATTCATCGAATTGTACCGCTTCTGTAGAGAATAATATATAAATCATAGTGCTATTTCTACACTAAGCAAAACTAGACTTGAATATAATATCCATATTGCATGTTCGGCAAAACATCATTCTTATAACTAGAGCAGCAAAATATTAGAAACTTATGAAGTGCAAAAAGCATGAACTGAGTTCATTATTTTATAGCTAGATTTTGCTATTTCGAAGTACTATGAGCCATTTCGAAGTAATCATCATAGGAAAAAAAAAAAAAAAAAAAAAAAAAAAAATTCAAAACCTTCTGCCACAAACATGACAGTACAATTCTCAACTATACTACGTGCATATATTATTCCTCCGCTCATAGCTGAGAACAATGCGACCTGAAGTGTTAAAATGAAAAAGTTCGTAATCAAGTCGGAATTATGGCATGTATTGGATGGTACAAAAGCGGATCCATGAGCAAATGATCTACCGCTCAAACAGCCTGGAAGTGGAAAGACTCAAAAGCCAAGTCTGATATCATATTTCATTCTGGTAAAAAAACAGATCATTACTCTCAAATCACTTCGATAAGCTAAGGAAGTCTGGGACCGGGTTCAACATATTTATGAACAATCCAATAAAGGATCCCGAGTACATTTACATAAGTAGTTGAATCACATGCAAATGACAGAGGCTGACGACGTTATTGCATTTCTTGAGAACTAGCAAGCAATCTTACAAGTATCTGCTACAAAAGGTTGCCAAATTAACGATTCACATCAAGTCACTTTACTATTACAAGCTATATGTTAACTTGTAAATTCTACCCCTTGAAAAATTTTCTTGTTATTTGCATGGTCGCCAGTGAAAGCTGATCGATCCTCGTCTTTTGATAACACTCGACTGAGTAGTTCAGTCGAGTGTACCTCTTCTATATCTAACCCCGAATCAAAATTTGCAGTTCGAGTACAAAAAGGTGCATGGACCGTTTCTTAATTGGCTGTTTAGAAGAAATTAGCAAGCACAGATCAGCACATCATCATCAGAAGTCTAAAGTACATTTATTCAACAATATTCTGCTAGAATCAATTTCAAAGACCACCTACGTAATTTCAAAGATTTAGTTATTTTGGACTAAGAAAAAAAAATTTAAAATTTTAAAAATAAAAACAAAAGTAATAATTAAAATAATAATAATAATAATAATAGAAAAAATGATAATAAATAAAACGTATAATTAAAATAAATTAATTAATAATAAAATATAAGATAAGTATATAATTATATAATTATATAATTAGAAATTATATAATGTTCAAAAAATAATTGGTACAAATTGATAAGGTAGGTTTTTGTGAGTGATTAGTAAAAAAGAAGGATTAATTGAAATTGACTAAGTAACTTATAATTAACTAAGATCAATTAAATAGCTAAGATAAATTAAAATAAGCTAATAAAATTTAGAAATAGTTAGGTAATCAAATTAATTAAGTAATATTTAGTAGTCATGGATATTAAGAGGACTTATTTAGAGAAATCTAATTACTAACAACTCATTTTAATTAGATCTAGAAGTACTAAAATATAGTCCTACATCTTAGAGCTATTTTTTAGCTCACACTTATATATTATATAATCTTTTTAAGAACTGTTGCAAGAATGACAATTATTGCATTTTATCCATCTGATAACTCGAGCCTTATAAAGAGTGTATCATGATCATAATAAATTGGTATGTCTGGTTGATTTTCCAATCAGTGTGAATTGAGGGTGCCAGCTCAAGTTTGAAAAAGTGGGCAATTCTGGACTCTAATTTTCCATGCCTGTACAACGACTGCAAAACTGTTGATTAGACAAAGGCAAAATCTTATCTAAGTTGGGTTGTTCAGAGAAGTTGTGAAGACCCACCATATTGCCGGCCGGCTCTCCAAAGTGCGGACTTAGGAGAAGACTTCTATAATAAATTTAAAAGCTACTTTTAAGCAAAGGTATATACAAACATGTATTTGGTGTGATGATGATTCTTATTCTAAAAAAGATTATGGTGAAATCAATAAAATAGTGCAACAAGGCATTATTTTTTGAAAAGATGGAAAATTGGCATTAAAACATACTGGTGATTTTTTCCAAACTAACTTTGGTAAAAGATATATGAAAGCATTGGATAAGGAATATTTGGGAGAAAATGGCATTGCAATGATGGAAATTATAAGTTATGGTGCTAGAATGGATGATAATGGAAACCAAGATTTTTTTGGAAGTATTGAATCAAGTGGACTTTGGTGGTCTGCCATTTCTATAATATATAAAAGAAGATGCCATGAGAAGCTTTATTGAGGACTTCTATAATAATTTGTGGAACTACAGGTTGGGAGGATCTTGTGGAAGCTTTGTTAGTGCGTGCCTATATTATTAAGAGCCAATATGAAGCTTTGATAGAAAAAAAGAGAAAACATGACACTTATGAGATAAGAGAAGGAAATTCTTCTAAGAGGCAAACTTGAGGAGATAAGGCTTGTCAGATGGCTTCACAAGAGTTACCAACAAAAGATGCTTTAAAATTATTAAAGCAAAAATTAAAGGACTTAGGACAAAAAGATAAGTCAACAACTTACAAACTTCTGTCTGATATTGAAGCAACAACAAATTTGAAGAGGGTGCTTGAAGAACATATATTCAATGCTTAAGTTGAGCTTATACTGAAAGAGATTTTAGATATTACAAAGAAAAAGTTTCATGATATTATTATTAATAGTATTAACCAGAAGATGCAATTAATAGGTGAAGTTGGATCAAATTGTGCTATTGATGCACAGTTATATGAGGATGAAGAAGATGAAATTAGCAATTGTTGAAAACAATCAACAAGTGGAGGAAGGAGTTATAATCAAAGAACACATTTTGATGATCCAAGTGATAAGGAAAAAGAAATTTTAAGTTATTTTATTTGATAGTATTAGGCTACATCGACTATAGAGACATTAGTGAAGATTGGAGATATGGATGAATCAGTTGTTGCTTTGATTGACCACGGTTTGGAAATAAATCTTATGTCTAAATTTTTTTATATGAAGCAGAAGTGGTCAATTGATATGGAGCATGGATGGATAATACGGACAACTAATAATACACGAGATGAATTGTATGGTGCTTGCCTAGATGTAAAAATTTAGATTGGTGATGTTGCAATGGAATAATTTTTTTTTGTTTAAGATGCAACATCTTATCTTCTTATTATTTTGGAACAACCATATATTATTACGACTTTAATAGAAACAAAAGTGTTTAATGATGGTTCATCTTATGTATAGATTTGTTGTAGAGATGAGAGAAAGATAGTATAGTTTTTGACTGTGTCTCCAAATGATGAATACAATCAAGATAAATTGAAAGAGAATCCATTGCCAAGGGTTGTTGAAGAATTTACAGATTTTTAAGGAATATCATTATTAAGCGGGATTATAGAGATACAGAAGAAGAGGTACTCTCGCAAGATATAAGTGCCTTTGATACAAGTTTTATTGATATTTTTGAAAATAAAAATATTATATATAAGAAAGTTATAGATTTAAAAAAAAAAAAAAAAAAAACTATGTGATATTGAAAAAGAATTATGTGAATTGGAGACATTAGAGGATGATGAAAGAATTTTTGGTATTTATGAAGAAAATAGATTAAAAGATTTTTTAGAGTTGATTGCATCAATTAGATTAGAAGATGATGATAAGGTTGTGCAAATTCATTTAAGAGAAATTTATTCTATACTTGAATCTTTTCAAGCACTAGAGATTATGGTTTGAAACAAAATATAAGACAATAGATAAGAAGGTAAAACGTGTTGCCGGACTTTTAATAGAAGATTTTAAAGAATAGATGGAAAAAGCATAAAGAAAAAAGAGTTTAAGGAATCCAAGGATTATTGGATACAAGTTCAATAAAGAAACTTTTGAGGAATTATAGATAAATTTTGATGGTTTTTTATTGCTAGAAAAAATTGAGTACTTCAAAGAGATGTTAGCAAAATGTAGTAAATCATTTGGCTTTGAATCTCATGAAATTGGATATGTGGATTCAAATATTGTAACTCTAATAGTTATTTTCACAATACCACATGTATCTTGAAATTTGAGGCCAATTCTGGTACCAAAGGCACATTTGCCAAGTTTGGTAGAATTATTGAAAGGAAAGATGAAAATGAAGATTTTTAAGCCCTCTTTTGTACCATATTCTAGTCAAAGGAAAATGGATCATTATGATTTATTCAAGATATGCAATCAATAAATATAGTGACTATCAAGAATATAAGAATTAAACTAATAATAGATGAATTTATTGAAATATTTGTAGGAAGGGCAATCTATTCAATGGGTGATTTGTATTTAGGCTATGACCAATTTCAACTTGCAATAGAGAATAGAGACATAAAAATGATGAGAACACCACTTGAATTAATTAGAATATGTACTCTTCTTCAAGGTGCTACTAATTCAATAGCACATATGATGAATGGGATAAACATGGTATTAAAAAGTTTTATTTTTGAGAAGACTATGCCTTTTCTAGATGATGTTCCTATAAAAGGGTGCAAAGAAGAAGACAAGAATGGTAGCTATTGTGTGCAATTGAAATAATATCTATAGTTAAAAATTTGATAAAATGTGGATGATTGAGTGTGCTAAGAATAAATAAATTTTTATAACTATCTAATAGTGCAATCAGGATTTATATGATCTTTAATATGAAAAGATACTAAAAATTGGCAGTTTAGGATTAATTAGGGTTTCTACAATATCTAAAGATCTATTAGTTAAATCAAGGTGAAATTCAACATAATCTTAGAAGACTTGAAGAACAAGCTACATACCAATTTTTAACTAAAGTTAACAATTGGACAAGGAAAAATTGCTGCTAGGATATCTATATCAACTTCCAAGTTGGTAGCAGAGTGATATTAGTGCAGTTTTTGTTTAATTTGTAACAATTTGTAAATTAGATTGGGCTGAATTTTTCTAAGCATTTAAAAGACTTATATTTACATTTATGTGCAAAATTTCACATGAAGTTGACAATCAAATTAAGATTTATAGCTTATTGAAGTTCAATGACTAAAATTAGGATTTACAAAGAAAAATCTAAGTTGCTTGATTGTGACAAGTAATAAAGCAATTGGAATTTATATGTGGATGAAGTTATTGGAAAGAGTGTTATTAATTATTTTATATTGACCTAAGCACTCTTGTATAGATATTCAAATCGTATTATTTTTATATGGACAAAATTTGTTAAGGATTCTTGAGATATTTGTAAACTGCAACTTCATCTTCCACAGCCAGGTGCCCGACGCATTCTCAAACAAGACAATACATAATATGACAATGAGTATTGAAATAAAATGGATGGGTTCTTAGTGAATCTTGGTATCAAAGATTGGATTGCTTGAAATCTTTATTGAGGTTTAATGGATATCACTAGACAACCTTGGAAGCTTGTGGATGTGATTGATTATAAGCGCTCATTAAATAAGTGGAGGTAGCTTCTTAAAGTTTGGAGGTGCAACATAGGATGTTGATTCTATGAAGGAGTAGAAGTCAAGAGCAGACTTATTAGCAATTAATTGATGCAAATTATTATGATGACTTAGGACGAGTATGAGCCGCAAATGTTGCCTTTGAGAAAGCTGGAAAAACAATCTAGAAATTATGAGAGTATTGTTTTGGATTTGATTTCTTAAAGAATCGATTAAAGAATCAAAGAACCACCTAGATATGGTTTTCAAGCTGAAGCGCATAATCCAATGGAAAAGCAAAGGTAAAAATGATGAAAAAATGGATATATTTGATTCAGCTGGTGTAATTCTTTATGTGTCATCTTTAGGATCTCTAACGAGTGCAATTACAACAACATTATAAGAGAGTATTTATAAAGATAGAAAATAGTCATGAATGTGGAGAGATATTCATAATAGAGACTAATGGAGAATATCTAACTACAAGAAGTATACTTGGAACCAAAAAAAATAAAATAAAATAAAATAAAATTTGGGAGTAGTAGAAGAGAAGTTTGTGGCAAAGGAATTTAGAGCGGAATAAAGAGACTGAAGTATAGAATGAGTAACTTAAGGAGTAAAAGAGAAACATATTAGAATTTTTTTGTATAGAAAAGATTGATCCACCAAATTACAAATGCAATGAAGACGGTGAGATCTTGCTTACACATACAAAGTTTGAGAACCATCAATAATTTTAATTCATAATAGATAAAGGCTTCAATTGTGGTGACAAAGTACTAAAGTTTGATTGCACTTGATCATATACCTTGCACCATAAAACATATTAGTTAATATATTAATATATGCCAATTCACCAATATTAATTGTATAGCATTAAATGTGCCCTATGCACTCCAAAATATCTAAATTCCTCAAGCACTTGCTATATAAGAGAAGCACTTTGATTTGGTCTTAGAACTATGTGCCTAGCTCCATCCAACCACATTAAAAATAATGAGCTGTTTTTCTAATGGAACTTATTACTTAGTAACTAATTTTATCCCATTTCATAATAAAAATAGATGAAGGAAATATTGCATGTTGGACCTTATGCAACACCAATGTGTCTTTCCATATATCACTAATATTTTAAGATTTATTGATATCTTCATCTATACCTTGAATCAATACTTTTAAAATAAGATCAATTATTAAAGTGAGGTAGGCAATTGCATGCCAATTAAAATTACTTTCTCATTGTAATCTTTATGCCATCAAATTCCAATTAAGTCTTTATTGGAAGGACTTGGATTGTAATAAAGTCTATCCACATCTATATTAATGATAGAAGTCAGATGTACAACCTCAAAAGTATACTCTTGTAGTAAGAAGGTTTCCTTAGCAAATTTGTTTGTTAACTTATTTAATTCCATAAGCTATCTCAGTGGTTGATGGTCAATTATCAATATAAATCATTGTCCATATAAATATGGTCAAAAATTAGCTTTAATCCAAATCATTGCCAAGGATTCTTTCTTATAAAGTGATTATTTGAGTTTTCTACCATTGTTGCTTTTAAATACATAAGCCATGATATATTTCCACCCTTTATCATTATTTTGTGTCAACATTGCTCCAAGGTCTAAAGTACTCCAATCAATGTGGAATTGAAATGGCCTAGAAATATTTGGTCATCAAAGCATAGGCATTGAACTAAGCCTTTGTTTCAGTAGTTCAAAAAAATGTTGCTATTCAAGACTCTAAGTCCATAGTCGAGACTTATAAGTAAGCAAGGTTAAAAATATGGCAATTAAATTAAAATTTTGTACAAACAAGTAATAATAATTTGTCAAGCCAAAGAAGGTATAAAGCCATGATATATCATTAGGCATCAAAATCTCTTGCAAGGCATCTACTTTTGCTTATTGTATACTTATATTCCTTGAAACAATTATATGTTTCAAGGAATTATATCAATTATATGAATTTATACTTGCCATGATGTAAGTGTAAATTTCATTCTTGCAATTGCTTAAAAATCACTTGCAAATGCTTCACGTATTCTTTGGCTATGTTACTGAAGTCAATTATATCATTAATGTAGCACCTAACAAGTAGCAAATCAATCAAAATCCAATCCTTCACCGTTTAAAACTCTGTTGGGATATTCTTAAGATCAAATAAAAGAAACTTCCAATGGTAGAGCTAATCTTTGATATCATGGTCTATCTTCCAAAAGCCACCTTTATCTTATCACTAGTAAGTAGTGATATTTGGCGATAACCAGACCTCAAGTTTAATATACTAAAGACTTAAAAAAGTTCTACCACATCAAATAACTCCTCTGACATAGGTATGAATATCAATCTGACTTAGTCTTGCGATTAATCAATGAATAATCTTCACACATTCTCTTTTCTAACTAATTATCAAAAATATCTTTTTTAAGAGGCATAATCCTTATACATACATACTTTCTATTAAAAAACTTAATCAAACTTAGTGCCAACAATTCCTGACAACAAGTTTGTACATCCATTCTTTTTGATATACTTAGCCTATAAGGCCATGTAAATATTAAATAATTGTCTTCTAATTCAATACAAATAGATTTATTTTTATAATTTTTAATATCTTGGAGGCTAAAGATAAAACAACTATAATTTAAATAAATAAAAGCTTGTATTTTTCCTACTTTGATACCTATTTAATAAGACATCAAGTTCAATGCCCAATTATTTAACTTAATGGTCTCTTTAAAATAATTGAAGGACAACTTGGCACTAGCATATTTTATAGTTGTTATTTGATAAAATAAGCAATATTTGTGCTTTCAACATTCTCATTTAACATTATAAGAGAACATTTCTATAACAACTTATTTGTATTGCTATTGCTTGTGAGTCCTACCAATAAATCCTAATTGGTAGATTAATTAAATCTTATAAATAGAAGGCCTTCTATTTATATATATTATTTATTAAAAACATATAAATATTACTTAACAGGTAAAAATAATATAAAAAAAAATCTCATGACTTTATAATTATTTATGTAAAAAATAGAATTATTAGTGGATTTAAAATAATTTTATTATTATAAAAAATCATTATAATTTGATATGAAAGGAAAATTTTATCCTCACATCTATTTAAAAATATAGCTTTAATTTTTTAATTTTATTTTTTATTAGGTAAAAATACAATGAACAAATTGTGACTTAGGAAATTTTTTGATTCTATTTATTTTATTTTTTTAGTATTTATTCTTCTTTATGTTCTTGCTATTTTATTTTTTCACTTCACACCACCAATTATAAAAAACTTTTAATTGAAGTCATCTTGTAATTTGGATTGAAGGGTGAAATTTACACTTATATTTTGATGTATTTGTAGGGAGGTGGTGCTTTTAATTGTGTGGGTGAATTAGGAGTTAGTTAATAGTGATTGACCTTTTATGTAGACTATTTGAGTGAACATATCAACTCTATTTTCTATCATTGATAAGTCTTCTAACTCTCTTCATTGTTATTGTAAAAAAATCTCTTTTCTCATTTATAGTCAAAAAAATAAAAAAATAAAAAAATATCCATTGTTAAGTAAAGAGTGATTTATTCTCAATTTTTTTATTAATCAGTTTTTATATAATAGTTATTTGATTTTGAAATTTTGTGATTCTTAATTAGCTTGATGTTAGCTTTTTCAAGAGCTATCATACATTTGAATTGGATTAAAATTAAATTTTTAGTGAGTTTTTATATTAGAAGGGAATTCATTACTTTGGCAGTTTTGTGACTCTTTGTTTAAAAAGACATTTCTTAGTGCTTGTTGATTGTTTTCAATTGAAATATTTTTGAATACAAACACTTAAAGGATAAGCTTGGATGGATATAATTTTTATTAAAATTGCATCAATATTCAATTTGTGGTGATTTTTAGAAGTGAGAGAGGTTGCTACATTAAGTGAAATATAATTGAGGTTGATTATCACTTCCAAAGCATAAGTGGTGGAGCTCATCTTTACAGTTTTATCACTTTTTTTTTAATTTTTGAATTAAAGGCCAATTTCTAGTGGTTAAGAGATTTGATTACCCTCTCTACTCTTTGTATTTCATCTATTTATATGAGATAAAAGATTATTTATTTGAATAAGCAATCATTTATTTTATCCTTATAAGTTTTTGTATAGGCAGCCTTTTTTTAGTTGTAGAATAATTTAATCACCCTCTCTATCTACCATATCTCTTCTTTTTAAAGATATAAGATAGAAAAGATTCTCCAAAAATAGATTAAATAAGTTATTCTACTAACAAAATAAAAAAAATGAGAATAAAAGAAGAGTAATTATTCAAGATGCCACATTTCTAAGGTAAGCCTTTAGTTAAGCAATTTGATTAAATTTTAATTTTATTAAACTAATACAAATTGTAGATTAAAAAATAAGGGATACAAGATAAGAAGTGATACAAAAAAACTAAGTTTTAAGTAATTTCTTTGGTTCTTGTTAATTTATTTCAATTCTTTTAAATTTAACAAATACACATAAAAGTAAGAAGTAGCAGCTAGGAATTGGAGGATAAAATCTTAAAAGAAGATGCGAAAGAAATAAGTATTTAATTTCTCTTGTAAACATAGGTGTAGGGGATAGATAGAACCTTTATTGATCCAAAGGTGTAGGGGATAGATAGAATCTAATTGATTCAATTTAAACATTCCAAATAAGTCATAGGATTTTAAAATCCTATGACTTACTTGGAACGTTTAACTTGAATCAATTAAAGGGACATTATATATTTATTGACCTTCATCAACAAGTGCTAGTTTGGCTGGAGATACAACAAGGTGAGTTCTTCTTCAAAGTGGTATGAATTGATTGCAAAGAATTTTTTTAATAACATAACCTTTATTGTTAACCGTTGTAGTGGATAATTCCTTTAACAACTTTTGTATGAAGAAATAAAAAAAAAAAAAGAGCTTAAGCTCCATGCCATTTCAAAATAAGATTTTTTTTATACTATTATTGATTAGAATCAGTCCCACATAGGATTTTACCATATAATAAGTAAAGTTGGAAAAAATATTGTCTAAGGTGATATTCAAGCAATCATTCTCTCTTTAATTGCTTTTTTTTTGTTTTTTTTTTTTTTAATAGAAGTTATCTTAAGTAGATTGTAGGTGAATGGCCAAAATATTTTAATTTAATTTTGTAAAAATTGTTATATTAAAATTATAAATCTAGGTAAATATTATGTCCACAGTAGTACTAGATGCATCATTCTATTAGATCTACATAATTTAAATTAGTGCCACCTATAGAAAATTCAAAAATTCCATTAAAAAATCTATTATAAAATTTAGAAGAATTAAAATCAAATGGTTGGACAAATAAGATACATCTATAATATTTCAAGATATATTTGTCATCAATCCATAAGAATTAAATCCTAACCAAGTAATAGGAGAAGAAAGATTAGACTCAAAATCCTTTAATTCTTTTGTAGAAGTAAATCAAGAAGGAAAAGAATTAAGATCTAATTTTTTGTCAATGAATTGTGAAAGAAAAGCCTCTCCAAATCCTATATCCATAAATCCCTTGGTCTAGCCAAAGAATTTGTTCATTGTAATTTTAAAAAGATTGTAAACAACTCATGTGCCTTATAATTTTCTAAACCTTAAAAGAACTAGAGGTGATGATTTATCTATATACATAGAAAGGTTTATAGAACTTTTTATAACATATGTAATTACCAATCCAAAATATTATCTAATATGATTTTTGAGTATATTGAAGAATAAAGCCTATGAATGGTATGGAAACCATCCACCTCAAACATTCAAATATTAGAACATGTTCATAAGGGTACTTTTTATTGATTAAAAATAAAAATTCCAACCAAGCTCTATTACCTATAGAATCAAGTAGGCATAATTTAATTTTGTGATGTACTCAATATAGCCAATCAAGGCATACTAGTTGATTTTTATTTATTCCACAAGGTTACTAATAAAATTTTAGATGACAATAATCTTACTAGATATTTAAATATTAAGTAAGGATTTATCCATCTAAATGGTGGTCACTCTGAACATGGCTAACAACATGATGGTCAAGGCTCTCAAGAAATAAGGTTTGTAATCCACACCAATGGTCGAATGATTGGAGAACAAGCTTTTACCTCCTCTAAAATAATCCAATATGTACTTCTTGAATCAAACTTTATTATACATGAATTGCTCTAATCTAAGAAGCAAACACCACCTATGATACCAACCTTGGCAATTATGATAAGGTTTAGGTAATTTATCCTTCCTCCTCTTATTTCAATTGATAGTGAAAGTGGTTCACAAGATTACCTTCACTTTTTAAATTTAAATGAAGCCACAAGACAAGACAAATATTACACTTACGTAATTATTGGAGGTTTCTCTATAAATAAGAAAGAGCTTTAAAACAAATCTTTTTATTAAAAGATAACAAAAATCTAAAACAAAAATCATAGCTCATATTAGAATAATTCAAATGGTATAAGAAATTAATGCAATTAAATTAAAAATATCTATAGTAGATAAAATCATATCCTATATTATCTTAGATGGTTTTTACTAACATAATATTTAAACCACTACTCAATTAGTAGTTGTAAAGTAATAATAAGAGATGAAAAATATTCTTTTTTTTTTTTTTTTTTTGTGAGATTCACATTCATCCCAGTAAAAATTCATATCTATTGTTTCTAGGTAAATCTTGATTAAGGACAACAAATGTAAAAATTGATAGAGGAGGTAAAAAGATCCATATCATCTATAGGCTACTAAAAAACATGACTAAAATCTTCATTCAATTTCAAAGATTGTCTTTAGCAAAAATCTCATTTTATTCTTTAAAAGATGAGATTTTGAATCTACAACTATAAAAAGAATTTAAAAAAAAGATTAGAATTGCTGATTTGGTAGTAAGCAAGGAGATTCATTTAAATATGGTTTAATCAATTCCATTAGGATATATAGGCCCTAAACTATATGATTGGAAAGATGATGGAGAATTCACTCAATGGTTGAAAAATCATCTTGTTTTAAATGTGGATGAAGTTATAAGTATTAACTTTATAGATGATTTTTCCACTTGGCAAAACCATGAAGAAGAAGTGAATTTAGCAATCTTAAATGATGACATTAATTATGAAAATGCCTTTGGTGCGAACTTTGATGGCACTTAAGTTTATAAGTTAGATGGCTTAATAGAAGAAGGTGACCTTATTCCACCTTTATAATTTAAACAAACTTTCACTAATCTTATGATTGGAAATGATATAGCCAATTATCTACAAATATCAAATGATTGATATAAAAGATGCATAGAATAATCTCATATGCATTACCTTGATCATAAATTAATGGATGTATTTATGGAGAATAAAGATCAAAAATTAAACACACTTGGAGTTCAATTGGCAGAAGATGAGTTGTTAAGTAATAAGTTATTAATTATAGAATATAAAGATATATTTACTTAATCTTACAAAGACTTCAAGGACATATCTTCCAAAGTAGCGTAATATTATATTCCACTTTTTACTAATTCAATTTCTATAAAACAAAATAAAAGAAGAATGAATTCTAATTTATAATTAATTATCAAAACTAAATTAAAAAAATTCTTCCAAGGTGATACTTATTTTTATCATTAATTAGAATTTTTGGACATTCAAATCTAGTGATAATCTACTCATAAAGAAACTTGGCCACTTACTTAGCATTATTCGCCTTAATTGCCTTTGTCTCAATCCACTTAGTAAGGTACTGTCAAAAACACGAACTGAAATAGATGCATGAATTAGTAAAAACTATGTCAAAAGAAAATAATAAGATAGAAATAAAGAAGTATATATATTAAATAAGAAATTTGAATGATTATTTCCAAAGATTAAAAAATACAAGAAACTCTTGAACTAGACTTAAAATAATAAAAGAGTTGACAAGAGTGAAGAAAGCTTTGTTCTTATTTCTATATATACTATCTATATAAGAACTACGTGGCAGCATTTTATAGGATTTCTAACAACTGTCTAATTTGCAAGATACATGTAAAACTTGCAAGACAAGTTTCTTATATATGTGCCACATACTTAGCTTGTTCTACAAGCTATCAACATGTGTGACACATGGCCAGCTTGTTCCATAAGCTACCAATATGTGCAATATGTGGTTAGCTTGTTGGCCAAGTTTTTAGCCTATCAATCACCTATAGACATGTATAAAGGTGATACCATGTCTATAAAGCTTCTAAAAAACTTCTCTATAAGATATTATAAAGTTAACTTATTTTTATCTATTTCTATTAATCTAAATTAATTAAATAATTATTAGAGTAAATCTTATGTCCATGACATTATCTCCTCTTCTAGGGATGAGTTCCACAAGGAACAATGATTATATGTTGAGAAAGTCTAAGATATGTTGAATTATGCTTGTCACATACTTTGATCTTTGTTTCCTTTGAAGATAGTTGTTAGGTCCTTTCAACCATTAATAGTATCTCATATTAGAGCAAGAGGACCACCTTTTTATTTGATCATTGTTGAGGCTTTCATAACTTCCTTCAAAAAAAACATTTGGAACACTATCATGAATAATTCTTATCTTTAAAAGTATCACAAAAAACTGGGAGTCTCTTCCAAGGTTGTGATACTAAACACATTGGATTTCGCCATCAATTTGAGGAAGAAGATGTGGTTTTTGAGGATCTTCATCTCTATTCCATTGTCTTGAAGGTTGTAATAGCCATAATGTCTCATTTGATAAATCAACAAATGATGGTTCTTGAACTAAATTCACTGGTTGTTGGTCTTCCATCTCTTTAGTATAAAAAAAATTTTAAAATGGCAAACAATGATATAAGATAGAATGAAATATCTATAGAACTTGTTTTGCTTTATAGCAAAGATTTTCTTGACTTTTTATCTTGATTTTAAAGGGTGTGGTTGATAAATTGTATTGACTTTTGCTGATGCATTTGCTAGACTCTTGGATGGCTCTCATATGTATTCATTAATATCATACCCATGCCAATATATAAGATATTCTAATTAATTTTGGCGCCGTTTCAAATTCAAGACCTCTTCCATCTCAAATTCTTTATCATTATCAATTTCTATAAAAGGTGGTGGCATTTTTCTTCTACCTTATATATCCATTGTCTTATATGGCTTGAATAGTGACACGTAGAATATAAGATGGATCTTCATAGATTTTGGTAGGCATAATTGATAAGCAACTAAATTGATGTATTCACAAATTGAAAAAGGTCCAAGCCTATAATAATCCAACTTGTCACAAGGACAAATAGTCTTGATATTACGACGAAGTAATTATACATTATTATCAACATCGAATTGAGGTTGTTCCTTCCAATAGATATTTATATTGATGCTTTGTCATTTTTGAACTTTCTTTAATTGTGCCTTTGTTGTTGCTTGTAGCTTTGACAATCAATTCACCAAATCTTCCAGCACAAGATTATCAGCTTTTGAAAAGTTAAAAGTATCAAGTCATGGATGATAATTGTAATTTGCAAAGAATGGAGTTTTCTAAGTAGAAGTATGTACTAAATTATTGTAAATAAATTCTACTAATGATAAAAGAATTATCCAATTATCTTAATGATAGTTGATGGTACATTTTAAATATTGCTCCAAAATTTGATTTACTCATTCCATTTGTCCATCAATTTGAGGATGGAAAGCTGAGGATAGTTTTATATCTACCTTCAATATTTTAAAAAGAATCTTCTAAAATCTTGATATGAATTGTATTCTTCTATTTAATATAATATCCTTTGTTAATACCTTTGATAGATATTATCAAAGAAGAGTTTAGCTATTTTTTTACCTATAATAGATTTTGCATTTAGTATAAAATATGCCATCTTCATAAAATGATCTACAATCACAAACATAAAGTCATATATACTTGACTTTGGAAGATCCATAATAAAATCCATAGAAATAGAAGATCAAGGTTGTTTTGGTATAAGTAATGGTTGCAGAAGTTCATAAGGTGAATGACGAGGAGTTTTTTATCTTGAACAAATGTCACATGATTGTACAAATTCTTTAATAGTCTTCTACATTTGAAGCCACTAAAAATCTCTTGATTTTAGTTCCAAAGTCTTATTATATCCAAAATATCTTGTTGCAAGGAGGTTATGACGAGCTTCTAGCCCACGTACTTGTACTACATATTTTGGAATATATAGGCATCTTTTGAAATATAATAGATCATACTTAAACTCAAACTTTGAAGTATCATGAGACTTAGATGAATTATTTTTAATCTCATGGACAAGAGGGTCTGAAGACATATTTAATTGGATTTGCTTGACAAAAATTGAATCAACAATTAATATTGATTTCATTGTTATAAGATGAAATTGCTCCGACTTCAAGAAAATTGTTCTTTGTTGATCAGAAGTTGAATCACCTTCTTTTGATACAAGATATGAACATCTAGAAAGGGCGTCGGATAGATCTTGTTATTTTCATGGTTGATAGGTAATAATAAATTTGATTCTTAACAAAGACATACTCGAATAAGTCTGGCAATGGTTCAACATGCATGTTGACATGAAATACTTGAGGTTCTTATAATCTCTATACATGGTGACTGGATTAAAAGTGCTTTCTAGATAGTGATGCCTTTCTTGAAAAGAATCCATAATTGTAAGAAGTTCTTTATTATGGATTTTGTAGTTTATTTTTGCTATTGAAAATTTTCTAGAATGAAAAGCTACTGCATGGAATTTGTCATCTATTCCCATTTATAACGTTACTACCTCCAAAATAAAGTTTGATATATTTGTTTCAATAAAAAATGCCTTAGAAAAGTTGACACAATATAAGATTGGTGCAAAAATAAAAGCTATCTTCAAAGTCTCAAACAATGCTTCTGTTTCTTTATTCCACTTAAGTTTTTTTTTACAAATTAAGTGTATAAGTAAAGTTACAATTTGAAAAAAGTTTTTGATGAAGATTCAATAGTAATTAACAAATCTCAAAAATCATTGCACATGTCATATTGTTTTTGAAATCTTCCAATCCATGATTAACTAGATTTTTTTAGATCTATTTTGAGACCATCATTCAAAATAATGTATCTTAAGAAGTCAACTTGAATAGTGTGAAATACAAACTTTTCCATCTTAGCATATAACCTTGCATCTCTAAATTTTTGTAACATACAATGAATATGAAGTTCATATTTTTCTGTATTCTTAGAGTAGATTAGAATATTGTCTAAATAACAATCAACAAAATCATCAAGAAATTTATAAAAAATATAATTTATAAGATGTTGAAAAGCCGTTGATACATTTCTAAGTCTAAAAGACATGACATTATATTCAAAATGTCTATACCTTGTTCAAAATGCAATCTTCCATTTATCATTTTTTTATATATATACCAAGTTGTATGCTCCTCTTAGATCTATTTTTGTATAGATCTTAGCTTAATTCAATTGATCAAAAAGTCCAGATATCAAATATAGAAGGTATCTATTTTTGATGGTAATCTTATTAAGCCCTTAATAATCTATACACATCCGTAGTGATCCAACTTTTTTATTTACAAACAAGATAAGAATTCATGCTAGGAATTTTGAATGGTGTATGAAATTCTTTGCCAAGTTTTCATCAATGTATTTCTTGAGTTCAACCAATTCATTTTGTGATAAACTATAGATTGGTCTAAAAAGAGGCTAAGTTCTTTCTTTAAGATCAATTGAATAATCATATAAATGATACTCCATGTGAGGATAAAATTCACTCTTCAATTCGAGTTATAAGGTGGCTTCAATTAAGAGCTGCTTATAAATTGTGGTGTGAAGTATAAGAAGCAATAAACATCAATGAAGGAGAAGAACAACACAAAATAAATAAAATATGTGTAATTAAGTAATTGCTTACTATAAAACTAGTCACAATTTGTTTACTAGATTTTTATCTAATAAAAAATAAAAATAAAAAATAAAAATTATATTTTTAAGTAGATAATTTCTTTATCTTTTAAATGATATAAAAAAAATATAAATCTAAGTTACAATGAATAAGTTATGATAAATCAAAGTTAGAAGGTAAATAATGAAAAAAAATTAAGTGGAAATTTTTACCTCAAAGGATAACTTGTTAAAAGATCATGGATTCGAACCTCACCTAGGCTCACAAGTAGTGTGTATGAGTGTTTTAGAGAGGCCACGAGGCCTTAGACTTATCCTCCTACCTACATCCAAGGTGCCACAACCCATATGGGACTTGTGCACCTCCCTTCCTACAAGGACTATACTAGCTGCTGGTCCTCCTATTTTATACTAATAGAATTAATAATTTTGTATTTTTGACTTCACCATGGTGTTTAAAAATATCCTATTAGCCTAGGAACCTTACATGGCCTTCAAATCTTGCTCCATTTCTTCATAATGGCTCCCAAAGTGGTAAAACTCATTTTTACCAAAGCCTTCAAAATTGCTCTAAAAACTCTTAATAAATTCTAAATAAATTCTAAAAATCTCTATAATATTTTTAAGATGATAATATCAATTTAAGGCTATTTTATTCTATCTTTGAAATTTTTTATAATAATAAAATCAATAAAAATCAACTCAAAATCCTATTTTCTACAAAAATAATTAAAAAGACATGAGATTTCTTTTTTATGCTTCTTCTATCTACTAAGTAACATTTATAGGTTTTTAATGAGTAATAAATGTGGTTAGAAGGCCAATGTAGACATTGGTCTTAATAACTAACTCTTAATACTTAATAATATGTAAAAATATTAAACCAACTAAAATAATTGCCTCCAAGACTTACTAAGACTCCATTTTTGTAACTTTCCTATTAATAAGACTTTTATATTTATAAATACTTCTAAATTTTAATAAATACTTAAATAGTCAAAAAAATCTCTCTAATCAAAAATTTTGTGAATCACCATAGGCAAAAAGAAGGCAAGTGAATAAGATATTAAAAGATTTTGTTATAATTTGAGCATTTTATGCAAATTAAAGGGGTTTTTAGAAGCCAAGACTTTATGAAGATAAAAAGATGGATATATAAAGCTATAATAAAATTTTGATATAAGAATGAGATTTTGAAAAGAGATTATAGATTTTCTTTAAAATTATTAAGAATCTACCAAATTATCAATAATTATCATAGACATAAGACTTATTTTAATAATTACCTAGTTAATATAGATTGATAGAAGTACGTAAAATAAATTAATTTCATAATATTTTATAGAGAAGCTTCGTAGAAGCTTTATACAAGTTTATAGATGATTGATAAGTTAGAAACTTGGCCAACAAGCTAGCCATGTATTACATATGTTGGTAGCTTGTAGAACAAATTAAGTACGTGGCGCACATGTAGGAAACTTGTCTTACAAGTTTGACATGTGTCTTGCAAATAAGACACATATTGGAGGTCCTATAGAATGCCGCCACATAGTTCTTAGATAAATAGCATATATAGAGACAAGAGTGAAGTCTTCTTTACTCTTGTCAGCTCTTTTCTTGCTTCTAGTCTAGTTCAAGAATCTCATGTATTTTCTAATCTTTGACAATAGTCATTCCAATTTCTTCTTGAATATACATACTTCTTTATTTTTATCTTAACATTTTTCTTTGATATAGTTTAATTAATTTATACATCTATTTTAGTTTGTGTCCTTCACAGATTGGCAAGAATAAAGTTACAATATCAAAGCTTTGTCTCTTTTTTATTAAGAGTGAATTACTCCTTTTACTTGATAAGACATAAGTATATTAAAAGTTGAAGATTATCCACTTCTAAATTGATATTGTTCCTAGAATTTTTTCCTTTGTCCCTGAGTGTTTTATTTTGTAGTGAGAGTAGACACTTTTTTTTTTTTTATTGTGGTATCATGGCAGAGCTTGCTAAAATGAAGAGTGTAGTAGCACAAATGTAAGAGCAAATGAGAGAATTAATGCTCACAATGCATCAACTCAATACACTACCACACAGAGCAATAAGATTAGTAAGAAGTGAAGATATTGAGATGATTCAAGTTGCTTCAAGCTATACCACTTCACCTATAATTGAATACCATTCAAGCATCAAAGAACTAAAAATTAGTTTGCCGGAGAAGTTTGATGGCACCAGTTCTAAATTTTGAGGATTCATCAATCAACTACAACTAGTGATTGAACTGCAATTCCAAAGTTATTCAACCTAGGGATCACAAGTCAAGTTTATCAAAACACTACTATCAGATTTTGCTCTATCGTGGTTTTTGTCCTTTCATGAATAACGTGATTCAGTATTAAATAATTTGGAGGTATTTTTAGCAGAATTTTGATCTATGTATAGAACATATGATGTAATTCGTGTTGCATCCAACAAGATCCATATCTTATGATAAGGCAATCAATTAGTGACATCATATGCTTTATATTTTTAATAATTAGCAATTGACACCAAATAGGATGATACTGCGCTTATTAGCCAATTTTTCTATAAATTATAATATGAGGTAAAGAAATTGATGCTCAACTTATCCGATCCTCAAACATTGAATCAAGCAATTGATTTTGCTGTAAAGTGTGACAATGGGCTTTTTGAATTTCAATTGTAGAGCCGCATAAGAGAACCTCAATGTTACTATAATATAATAGCAACATCAATATCTTTTCAATACGTAAATTCAAAAGTAGAAGACATGCAAATTGACGTGATATATTTTAAACTTCTTACTGAAGAAGAAAAGACTCTCCGTTGTCAAAAAGGATTGTGTTTATATTGTAAAGAATCTAAGTACACTGCTCAACATTATGTGAACAAATAATGCAACGATAAGATGAGAAGTACAATTGTCAAAGAAAAAAATATGTCAGAAAACAAATTTGTCTAGCTACAATAGGAGCCATGCAAGTGGAATCTTGTACAACTTCTATTAAAGATCTTATCTTCTCTTCAAAACCGTTGTTTTTCGTTTCACTTACTCTACCAATACTGCCTAGAATAAACCTATAAAAGGACGATTTGAATACAAGGAGAGACTATCCGCATTGAATTAAACTGTTAGGGTCACACAACTAACTACCTTCTAAACATTAGATTCCAATGCACACGTACACGCTTTAAAATAATGCCATCCATTCTATTGGTTCTGCTATTCTGTAACTAATAATAAACTTTGTGACTCAATCCTCTACAAATTCTCTTATTCTAATCTGCTGTCTTTTTCCAAGCTCATAACAACAATTGGCAATGTTGCACCGTCTCCATAGACTGCATACACCCGCTTCACTCTCCAATCACTCGAAATAATTCCTCGCCAAGAATGTCTTTTGAAACAAATCATCTCTCCAATATTCTCCTTCACCGCTCAACTCTCATAATCAATACGACATAATATTCTCATTCACAATCAAACTACATTGACATATCCAGTCTTCGACCACCAATTCGCCACAACAAACTCACGCATCAAACAATTATAATTTCTTACTCATCCACATATATTAAATTTTCTATTTTATTACTGTACTTTATTATTGACATGGTATAACCAATTGGAATGTAATCCGGATTCTCTACTACAAAAAAAAACAAAAGAGAGAGGTAGCACCAAGCTTATGCCGGCTCAAGACTATCACAATCTGGCCCCTACTCCTCCATTCTCAATCAATTTATATATATCCCAACGATGTTAACTATTATACAATCAATGATAACTACTTTTTTTAACTATCTCATCCATTCTGCCTTCTAAGTTGGCCATTCATTGATTTATTGCCAATTCTTAACCTTACAAACTATGTATCGTAAATCCTAAAATTCCTACCCATTCTACAAAAATCATCTCCTCATTTTATAATAGATGTCTATTTGGGACCTAAAAATTACAAAGCCTCTCCCTTACTAGATTCAAAAGCCTCACTGTATTTTTTAGATAAAATATTTGTTAAAAGTCATAGAATACCTTCAATACAAAAAACTAAACCTGTACATGTAGAAGTCATAGATGGTCGCCTGTTATCTTTTGAAAATAATACATATGAAATACTTCCTATAAATATAATAATAGATGGTCATAATAGTTGTGTAGTCTTTAAAATAATTAAATCTCCCTCTAATCCAATCATTTTAGATTTATCATGGCTAAAAAAATATAATCTTTGATGAGATTGGATTTCTCAAAGCATTAAAAAGAGTCTCGTAAATCAAATAACAAACTATAAGCCTAGTATAATAAAACTCGTACTTTATGGTGCAAAAGCTTTTATGAATAGAACAAAAGAAAGATCATCTTTTGCTATTTATATTACACCCATTTTTGATGGTAGAAGGACTTCAAGTAGCATTCCAAGTCAATATCAAGATTATTTAGATATTTTTGAGAAGAAGAATGCAGACATTTTGTCCTTATAATAAGCTAGATTATCGTAGGCTGGACCTTTTTCAATTTGTAGACAAATCAATCTAGTTGCTTATCAATTATGCCTACCAAAATCTATGAAGATCCATCATGTTAACCACGTGTCACTACTCGTGCCATATAAGATAGTGGATATACAAGGAAGAAGACAAATGCCATCGCCTTCTATAGAAGTGGACAACAATGAAGAATTCAAAATAGAAGAGATTTTAGATTTGAGGCAACGCTGAAATCAATTGAAATATATTATACATTGGCATAGGTATGATATTAGTGAACGCTTATGGGAGCCATCTAGGAATCTAACAAACTCATCAGCAAAAGTTAATATGTTTTATCAATAATGACCATTAAAATCATGATAAAAAGTCAAAAAAATCTTTGCTATAAAGTAAAATAAGTTTTATACAGGTTTCGCTCTATCTTATATTATTATTTGCTATTTCCTTGAATTTGTTTGTACTAAAGAGATGGAGGATCAGCAATCAGCAAATTCAGCTCAAGAATCATTGTTTGCTAATTTATTGGACTAGACATTACAACTATTACAACCTTTGAAATGACGGAATAGACATGAAGATCCTCAAGAAGAATATGTTTTTCCTTGGATTGATGGCAAAATATAATATGTTTAGTATCATGACCTTGGAAGAGACTCTCGTTGTTTGGTGATACTTTTAGAGGTAAGAACTACTCTTGATGGTTTTTCTAATGTTTTCTTTGAAGGAAGTTATAAAAGCTTCAACAATGATCAAATAATAGGGTGGTTCTCTCGCCCTGATATGCGACACTATTGATGGCTGAAAGAACCTATCAACTACCTTCAAAGAAAATAAAGATCAGAATATGTGACAAACACAATTTGACGTATCTTGGACTTCCTCAACATGTAGTCACCACTCCTTATGGAACTTGTCTCTAGAAAGGGAGATAATATCATGGACATAAGATTTATTCCAATAATTACTTAATTAATATAGATTGATAGTAGGTAAAATAAATTAATTTGATAATATTTTATAGAGAAGTTTTTTAAAAGCTTGATAAATGCGGAATCACCTTTGTACATGTTTATAGATGATTGGTAGGTTGGAAACTTGGCCAACAAGCTAGCCACATGTCGCACATGTTAATATCTTGTGGAACAGGCTATGTATCACATATATTGGTAGCTTGTGGAACAAGCTAAGTAAGTGGCACACATGTAGGAAATTTATCTTATAAGTCTGATATGTGTCTTGCAAATTAGACACATGTTGGAGGTCCTATAGAACACCACCACGTATGATGTGGACAATGTCATATCATTGCCACATCATTATTGCATGCTACCTAGACTCTATTACATCAAATTTTGAAACTAGGTATTTTAACTTATCTTTGTATATTATTACAATATAAAATATATATATGTATATGAATCTTAGAAACTAAATATCAAATTTTAAATCTTTTATTCTATATCCTAAATTTTAAATTATAAAGTTTAAATTTTAAATTCCATATTCTAAATCTTATAGATTTATTCTATTCAATTTTAAGGTTACCATGTTGGATATTAAAATTACCACCTTATATTTTAGTATGGCTATATTTCATTATTATACAAGAGACCTCGGGAAACTTAGGTGTGCCGGGTTGTGTGATGTCAGAGTCCATTTTTGTGGCTACCGTCGTGATCTCGCCCATTCAAACCTGAGTCGTGCCGCAGACGGAAAAACTATGAAGAGTTGTGAGAAAAGTGGGAGTTGTTACATGATGTATAAAAGTATGTATAAAAGCAACAACCGAACCGAAGTTACCTTGTTCGATCGATCGAAGGTCCACTGTACTCGCCCACCAGAATTCGCTCCCGGAACCCCTCGATCTGCCAAAGTGGGTCGGGAGGCCTTGGTTCAACGAGGGTTACTCCAAATGCTAGCCTATATCAATACAAGGTGCGAGTTAGCCGTTTCTCTCCCACAGGACTATTACTTAAAGAGTGGACTATCGACCCCCCTCGCCGCAAGGTTAGGGGACCATTAGAATGTATTCCAGGTGGTGCAGAGGTAAGATGGCGAGAGGTGGACGAAATCGATGGATTTGAAGTTGAATTTAAGTTTTAGTTAAAATTGAGTTGATCACAAATTAGATTTTAAAGAAGTTTAGAATGGAGAATTTTCTTGGTTTGGCATCCTTCCTAAGTCAAATTTTGTAATTATATTTGAAAAATGTTGTATGTGAATGTTTATATGTGGTGAATTAGCACTCGATATACATTAATTTCTTGTAACTTCCACATTCTTCCTTTGTAGAATGAATAAAATTTGATTAATTGTAAGTAATTGAAACTTCTATTTATTCTATAGTGATGTATTCATCATGCACTATACATGCATATCTTTTTTTTGTACTTAATGTCAATTTGGATAGTACTCTGTGTTTCAATACACAATAGCTATTTGCACGATAAAGATAAACAAAACATCCAACATATACAAAGAAAAAGAACAAAGACTCGCCAAACTGTGAGATACTTGACTTCACATTCTTTTTCGAGCATCTCCGTCACCTCCGTATTCCCATGCTGTGAGAAATCAAGAATCCTGGACGGGCACATAGTAAAAAAAAAACAGTCGCTCTCCTCCTCCACCAGTTTAGAAATTCAAAAACGCATTTCAAGGATTAGGATTTGGTATTCAAAGACCGCCAATTCATATGAACTATGATACAGGTTTCGTGTGGGTTCACTCTCTTCACAATTCCTTCCACGGCCTGTTAACGGAATGGTTTTCTGTTTTCTTGGTCTCAATTGTCAAAATGACGCTCCGGATATCCCGCTGCATCATCTGCATAATTGAATCCACACAATATACTGAGTCTGCCCAATACCTGTCCAAAGTGCCAGTAGGCAATTGGCAGAATACTTCAAGTTGGATAACAAGACATATCATACCCTCATACACCCTTCTGGCCATTACAGGCCCTTCCAAGGGTGTAGCCTCTTCAGCTCGGCAACACACCTCAAGCCTTAAGCTGGGTTAAGAGCTACGGAGCTTCGAACTGGAATTGCATCATCGGCTATCTCCACAAACACTTTCAAATGCCTCGATGCGGGCGAAAATTCTCGTCAGATGCCACATCCGCAAATTTTCCAAAGCGGAAAGTGCCAGAGTTTGGTTAGTAAAATGTCCACATAGGTACCAAAATGAATGGCTTGCTCCTACCCGACATTACTCCTGGTAATGAACTTTTCTATCCAACGAGTCCTACTTGAAACAGAATTGGCTATCACAGCAGACCGCCATTCTATGGCAAACATCTTAAGCAATATAAAGTATCATTGGCCCCATCTAGGCAACAATTTGATACTCACAGGAATTTTGTGTGCATTAGAATTCCATCAAAATTCCAGAGATGGAGTAATCAACGGAGGTTTAGTAGGCTTCAGCTTCCAAGTAATGACCCCTGTCTAATACACCAGCAGTTGAAGCTACCCTAACAGATCTATAGGACCAGAACTTGCTAATTATATCTTCCAACTGTGCACGCTCTTTGAAGCATTCCTCAGAACTGGTGATGGAACGAGCAAAGCCAAAATCGATGAAACGAACGCCTCGCCGACCTCCCTTAGGAACCAAGATATTATCTCGCCGAATGTCACCATGAAGCACACCAGAAGCGTGAATAGCATCAAGGGCTTCAAAGGATGCTGTCACCACTTCCTGGGTCAGACTTTCTGCAAACCGTGCATCCAATACATTTAGAACGTTGCTACACTGCTTGCGGCTTCAAACAAAGCAATGAGATCTACGCTAGAAGTATGCTTGATCCGTAACTTACCCATCCCAAGTTCGAAACCATTGATGAGCTTCGTTGCGATGTACACAACATTGCCATGTGCCGTTGTCCCATGCGATATAAGCGCTGGAACATATCTTCCCCAGTGTTTCTGAAGCTTTGAATAGGCACTTGCCTCATTTATGAAAGCCTGTGCAGACAAGAATATCACATGAGTTGATGCAAGAATATTTTGAAACGTTTTGCAATGATAGATCCCAACAAAAGTAATGAGAGGGCTTACCTCTACACGGTCTGAACAAACCGCTGCAAGTTTGACAGCAACAGCATGACCCTCATATTTCCCACGTACAATGTTACCACTCCATCCTGTCGCAAAAGGAAGCGCTTCCAAATGTAAATGTGCTGCAGGAGTCTCCTTCAAACCACTTAACCCTGTAATGCTCCTGCAAGGATATACATGCACCATGTATCACCGCACTGCATGAAAATAGACGGATACTAAGGGTAATCGAAACTAAGCTAAAACCCCCTTCAACTTCAGCATATAATTAGAAAACAAATACTGGAACTTACCGAGTTACACTCCTGTCAGTTTGTGTCATCTTCAATCTTATGGGTGCATCACACTCCTCGTGATCACTCAAGGAATCTTGAGTTTCTTGACTGTCATCAATACTGCAGCCTTGAGGATGTCTACCCCCTACACATAAGCGATAAATCCATCAGCACCTAGTCAAATAAAAGAACTGATCATCACCAAGAATGGTAGTAGGTGGTGTTTCCATTTCATTACAAATCTTAAGTTGATTGTAATCACAACCACTCAACCGCCTCATCATCATAAGTATCTTTGTGGCTATACAATAAGCTGGAGGCCTTGTGTAGCCTATCAAAGATTCGTATCCATACAAAAGTACATATTGTACAACCTTGCATCTTGGTTTCAAGTTGCTTGTCTGTTCTTGAAAGTTGACAATCTACTAATGCAGCCCTCTCTTGTCAATCACAATATCTTTGCTAAAGGTTGCAGTGACTTGCCAATCATTTGGCATCCCTGTACTTCCTTTTTCTTTTGCCAAACCTTGCCATGCCAAGCTTTGTTGAGTCTTATGCACTAATAATTGTACAAGGATCCAAATTATTCATTTTTGCAAGGTGTTGAATTATGAAACGCAACACTAGCTTACTAATATTATAATGTAGCATCAACATCCACAAATCAATAAATTTTTTTACTATAAGAATTTTATAGCAATTTTTTTCTTGCTTTTTTTGCATTGTGATAATAAAACAAAAAGTTCAAACACGAGAGAGCAAGCATAAACATCTGAAGAACAATGGGTTTCAGATTTGTCATTGAAAATGCAAGGACCATTCATCAAGCAAGCCAATGCGAGTAGGAGGGTTCGGAATAAAGAGGTAATGGTTGGGAGCTTTTGATGTGATGCGGTCATACCAAGGCTACTACACCAGATCCCATCAGAACTCTGAAGTTAAGCGCCTTTGGGCCGGAATAGTACTGGGATGGGTGACCTCCCGGGAAGTCCCGGTGCTGCATCCATTTTTGCATCCGGATGAAAATCTGACGTCCAAGGTGGCATCCGACATCCGACGTGGCATTAATTACTTGATTCAATTGGTTAAATTTTATCTTTTATAATGATAACCAAAAATTAAAATAGTTCAGTTACGAACAACTCTATGAAATAATAAAGAAGCAGTTTATTGCTCAACATTATTAACAGCCCCATGTACTTGAAATGAACATCATTTAGAAAAAAAAACGAAAAAAAGAATCATGTGCAAATTTTAAATTTACAATTACGGTATAAAGAAATAATCATCTAAATGTTAAATACGTATTTTTATTTTTTTTTACAGTCAGTAGTACATTGTGCAGGATTATAATGGAAGAGTTTTTTTTTATTCCAAGTAAATTTGAAAAAAATTGATAAGAATTCACAAATATATATATATATATATATATATATGTAAAATTTAGGGTGTTAGGGTTTGGGGTGTTAGGGTTTAGGGTTTGCATAGGGTGTAGAATGTTTAAATCCGAACTCTAGGGTTCACTTACATCATATAGGGCCCTGAAAATCAGAATTGAAGTATGTAAAGGGAGGGTAGATTTAAGAACTCACACCAATGAATTGAATGTGAAGTGTGAGGATGAGGGATTGAAGGCATTAAGTGGGTAGTGGGTAGTTAATACTTGTACAACTCATTAATTAGCAAGTGATTAACACTTGTACAACCAATTGATTGTACACACATGAAAATACCTCCAAAATGATGTAGTGGATTTTGACATGACATGGACTACCACGTGGCAACCACATCTTCAATGGTGCCACATGGCACCTGCAAAAATAATTTAGTATTTTTGCTCATTTTTTAATAGTGGTAAATTTTTACTCAATTAATTTATTTTTATTTATTTTTTCCACCTTATTCTACTTTGTTTTTCCACTCAGTGAATTAATTAATTAGATTAGATTAATTTATCAATTTTTATTTTTATGTTTCCACCTAGGCGCAAGACTGGGCGGCCAGCGAGGAGTCGGGACTTTGGCGAGGGAGCGGGACAGGAGGTCGGGAGTCGCGGCGGGACCAGGAAGAGGGGGAGCAGGTCCGGGACTCGCTCCGGGACTGGGACTCGCGGCGGGACTAGGAAGAGGGAGAGAAAGTCCGGGACTCGCGCCGGGACTGGGACTCGCGGCGGGACTAGGAAGAGGGAGAGGAAGTCCGGGACTCGCTCCGGGACTCGCTCCGGGACTGGGACTCGCTCCGGGACTGGGACTCGCGGCGGGACTAGGAAGAGGGGAGGAAGTCCGGGACCAACTCCGGGACCTTCGCGCTGGGACTGGGACCTGCGCCGACCAGGGAAGAGGGGAGGTCCGGGACCTGCCCTGACCGTGGGGACTCGCGGCGGACCAGAGGGGGGAGGGAAAGTCCGACTAACCTGGACTGGGACCCGCGGCGGGACTAGGAAGAGGGGGAGGAAGTCCGGGACTAACTCCGGGACTGGGACTCGCGCCGGGACTGGGACTCGCGCCGGGACTAGGAAGAGGGGGAGGAAGTCCGGGACCCGCTCCGGGACTGGGACTCGCGGCGGGACTAGGAAGAGGGGGAGGAAGTCCGGGACTACCTCGGGGACTGGGACTCGCGGCGGGACTAGGAAGAGGGGGAGAAAGTCCGGGACTCGGGCCGGGACTAGGACTCGCGGCGGGGATAGCAGGCAGGACTGGGAAGGTGGGTGGTCTTCCACAAAAAAAAGTGTGTCTCGGAACTCCCTTAGTGCAGTAGGACGGGGGGGCCTGCCGAATCCCCCAGAGAGTACTATGTGGGGGAAGGGTTCCTCTGAAGCGTCTCGGGAAAAGTCGTGTGGGGGTGACGGCTGCTCGGTGCCTACGGGTGCCGACTGCTCGCTGCCTTCTTTGAGCCCAGTACCGATGTTCGCAGGGGGGGTTACCTTGGTTACCTTGGATCAGTGAGGAGTGTGGGTTGGTTTCCCGGCGACGCGACCTTCTGAGGAAGTCCCGCGGAGGGTCGCTGAGGATTATATGGTGAACTGCCTGTCAAGGAGTGTGAGGCCCGCTGCCACCCCTGGTGGTGTGTGGCGGGCGACTGGAAAGGAGGGTTGGTCTTGTGCCGATACGCGTAACGTCGCAGCGAGTCCAAAGAGCTAGTAACCATTTTTGGCGGGGGGCGATGGCCTCGGTAATGTCAAGCCATTCACATTTTTGTAATGTGGTGTGGGGAGAAGTGTTTGCCGAGGTTGTTCAAGCTCCGCCTGGTCGACCACCATTGTGACCGCCAGCGCGCTCGATCTCTATTGCAAGCTCAGGTGAAATTCCTGATAAACTTGGAGGGGGTGCGGGACGCGTTCGCAGTGTGGGTCGAGGAGTCTTAACATCCCAGGTCGGAATGTGAAAATGGAAACTCGAACCGACGAGCTTCTCGCTCGTTGGCTAGGGGTTTCACAAAAAAAGTAACATTTCTATAAATTTCTATCCGACCC